>ML409649.1:49996-105467 GCA_005239525.1 Nicotiana knightiana | reverse complement strand
CTATGCACGACATGACATTCATACGCATATGCATGCTGCTAAAAGTGATTTATTATTTACAAAATTATTCAGACTTACAGGTTGATTCATGTACTCTATATTTCTTCCATGTCTCTTATGTACATTATGTGCCTTACATACTCGGTACATTATTCGCACTGACGTACCTTTTGCCTGGGGACGCTGTGTTTCATGCCCGCAGGTCTCGATAGATAGGTCGACAGCCCTCCAAGTAGGCTATCAGCTCAGCGGAAGATGTTGGTGCGCTCCATTTGCTTCGGAGTCGCTTGTTTGGTTAGTATGATTTAAACGGGTATTGTTTGGTATGGTGGGACTCTATCCCGACCTTTATGACATTTATGTACTCTTAGAGGCTTGTAGACATATGTCGTATACGTGAAAGATTGTACGGCCTTGTCGGCCTATGTTTTGAGTTTGTAAATGATTATGTTGGCCTATTAGGCCCGTATGTAACGTGTATATGATAATGTATTAACAAAGATACGTTACGTTGGTACTCGGTCGAGTAAGGTATCGGGTGCCTGTCGCGGACCATTGGTTTGGGTCGTGAAAAAAGTGGTATCAGAGCAGTTCTGTCCTAGGGAGTCTATAAGCCGTGTCTCGTAGAGTCTTGTTTATGGGTGTGTCGTGCACCACACTTATAAGCAGGAGGCTACAGGGCATTTAGGATTACCACTCTTTCTTCTTAGTCTAGATCGTGTGGTAGAGCTCACTTATAAGAAATCAAATTTCGAAATTCTATTCTATTCATAATAAGACGATACCTATATCCGGAAAGAAGGTTAGAAAGAGAGATAGTCGAGAAAACGCTGAGTCAGAGGAAATGAATTTTTGTATGATGCCTACGATAAGTAAATGTGAGGTTTTTAGTAGATCATGGGTGAACTGAAAGGTGTAAGCTTCCTGAGAAGAAGCCTTAAGGAAAGAACGCCTATCCATCTTTATGATGAAGGACAATGAGAGATTAAGAATGTAAGTACAAGTTTCAGTAAGTAAAAGGAGCAAGGTGAAAAAGGGTACGAGGTATGCCCTATGGGGGTTAACAGAAGTAGTATAAGAAGATATGAATGGATGAATTGTTTGCGTCAGTTGACATTTCCGAAGGATATTGCAAATGTTCTATAGATCTCTTTATGAGACACCCAGATGGTACACTCTAAAATAGTGCAGCCAGATATAAGTACTACAAAGACATGCACTATAAGCCTTGAGGGGATATATACTACCTTAGTGTGGCTTGCGTCCCTAGTAAAGCAAGAACGTTAAGCAACTTGAAGAGCCACTGGATGGAGCAAAGGGAAGCTGAAAGCAAAATAATGTCTTGTTCGAGTTTTTAGAATAAAATGATAGGCATAAATGTTAGAGGGAAATAAGAAAAGAGTTAATGAAACATTATGAGTAAGATATGATACATGGATGACAACGGTAGATCAAAACATGACAGAATCTATAGTCAAGTGAAGGAAGAGACGAGAGGTGACAGACCTTAGGACAACAAAAGAGTACATGCCATACAGTCATGTCCTCATTTCAAGAAATAAGTTCGCAACTCTAACGCGATTACCAAAAGGAAAAGTTAGACCCTAGAATAATAGAAAACAGTATGGGCTGGTGAACAAGATAAACTAAACATGAATTAGGGACTGAGTGATTTGATAATAGTCAGCATCATGAGAATTTCAGATTGCGTCCCAGTGATAATAGAATGGACAACAGAAGAAGATTCATAAGAAATTCAGAGAATGGTCATTCGGGAAGACACTTCCCTAAAGCAAGCAATGTGAGTAAAGTTAAGCTTAAGGGACTGTATGTGCCAGTTACACTAAGTGTCACCATCGCGAGTAAGGAATTTTTTTATCCTTGGTACAGAAGGACTACAGCAAGGCGATTAAAGGTCATCGATGATGTGAAAGGACGCCAAAGATAAAGAGGTAAAACATCTATAGGTAGATTGTCGCAGCTCTAAATCTTAGTACTTCCCTAAAGGGGGGAATATGGAGTGATGTAGCATGAAATCAGAATTAAGTAGTTCTAGTAATTATGCGATGGTAAAGAAAGAACGCGGTAAAAAATGAAAAAGGAATGAGATTACACTTATTCAGCTCCTATGTATATGCTAAGATTCCCGAACATTAAGCAAGCATGGCGCCAAGGAGAGGAAGTAAAGGTTCCTGCCTGAGCTGTTATTAATAAATAAGGAGCCAGTGTGAGACATAAGTTAAGACGAAGGAAATAACCTAAGAAAGATTACGAGGAATATTGATATGAGAATGGGCCAATGAGTAGTTAGTAATGGTCAGGAAGATCCCAGTTATGGCTAAACAAGAGGTTACAAACGAGTCATCAGATCGTGTAAGATAAACAAAGTAGAACCCAACATGGAGAATTCAGCCTCGAAGAATATCATTATAATACTCAAAGATATATATTCAAACAAGAGTCGGGGTAGTTAAAGATACCGTATGAGTGTTACGGGAATAAAAGAAAGTGCCACTGGGAAGATAGTTAAAATATCAGTTTAGAAGCAACCATACAAGCACAAGGGCATGGAAATAAGCAACTACGGATGATTATAGGCAAGTAAGGACATCAAAAAGGTCCGTAATAAGCCCACAGCTTTACGAGAGTTAAGGGTTTTCCCTAAGTACTACAATGAAAGACTAGCTGGGGAAATAAGGAAGAAGGCTTCAACCTAAGCACAACGACCTAAAAAGGAAAGAGCCATGTAACAATTGTCTCACAACAACATTGTAAGCACTCCAAAGAAAAGTGGGCCCTACCGTGGTTAATGAACGGGAAGAAAAAAAAGTTAAAAGTAAAAATTCGAAGGTCATATGAGTTGCATGAAAACTATAGCATGCATGGGAACAAAGATTAGCTAAGTATGGACGCAACAAGGGGCAAAAAGACCAGGAAAGGAAATAGCTTACGTTGAAAAAAAGCTAAAATGTAACAAAAGAAATTATTCGATCAATGATCCAGAGTTGGTTACGTTATGAACTCACTTAAGGGTTCGGAGTTTTATACATGCAGCATATACAGCCGTAAGATTCTTGTATATGTTAAAAGAAAGAATTGAGCCCAGGTCATAAACAAAGGATTGAATTATTAAAGGGTTGTATCATGCATATTTATCAAGCCCATAGAAGGCTAAACATGATAACTAATACCATGAACCACAGATCGGAAGATAGCTTAAGCCTACATAAAGGTTGATCAGAGGGAAGAGGAAACTAAAGAGTGACATCAACTAAGTAATCAGGAGTCTATTATTGGACTCAGAAAATTAGAAACATCGTGATCGAGAACATTTCAAGATCTCCCTTAAAATAAGTGGTATGAGAGAGATAGTACAACAACCGTAGTCTATAACGGCTCTGCGATAAAGCCAGTAATAAGAAGTCAGTATGAAGCTTCCACCAGATTATAGTATTATAATAGAGCTTCATTTGTGGTGTGAATCATACCTACGTAGAAGGGAGGAAATATATGGTGCAAGCAAGTTGAAGGAAAGTTGCGAATATTATAAATGGATATATATATAGGTCGCAAGCTAAAGTATGGTAGAGCGACAAGGATGAGGATAAGGAAAGGCAAATGAAAAGGTGACGAGAATGGATAAGTCCTCGGGATTAAGTCCAAGAAAACAAGAGAGATAATGGTTTCTCTAGGTTATTGAAAGTTCAATATAGCCTGAACGAACTCAAAGAAGTCTAAGATTAATAGCATTTAGAAAGAATGAAATTCTGACCTGGTAATAAAATGAGGGTGTAATTGTGACAGATAAAGGATGACGTTTCGGCCTTCGTTTGAATAATGATTTGAGAAAAAAAGAGAGAAGAAGAGAAGGAGAAAATATTTCACTGACGGCACGAGATTAAGATACCCCCCATAAGGTGAATCACATTGAGACACTATGAAATACGACTATGGAAATCACTTCAAATATTCCTCAATGCAACGTAAGCCCTAGCGACAATGTATTGCATAAGAAGTTTCAAGTCTTCAAGTGGAGGATTGTAGATCAACATTGAGGTGAATCAACAATGGGCAGATACAAGTTACAAAGTATGACATGAGATTACGCCATCCTTCTTAAGACGAACGGTAATGAAGGAGCATTAAAGGACTGAGATTTATACCAAAAGGATAGGCAACAAAAGTAACTGGAGTTTGGTAAGCATACCTAAGTAACGATAAATTGAAGTAAAATTATGGTATAGTATGACCCATGTAGATGCAGTATAGACATTCTAATGGATAACCAGATCTATAAAATAGGATATGGCCATATTCGCAAGTTCTACAAAGTATCGAGCGAAGAACTTTAGTACGCCTATAGATGCTCAGAGAGGCATCCTATTAAGCCTTGTATATATTTACAAGTAAGGCCTAGATATTGACTAAAAGCTAAAAGGAAAAAGGAATGATGAATCGCATAAGCGCACTTACAAATCCAGGGTCATACAGGCTGCATGACAGGAGGTAACAACAGTTGCAAGATTAGGACGATTTCGACCACAGGTCATGATATGAGCAAGAAAACGAAAGGGGGGAATACCCTAGACTTTGGATTTATTCACAGAGCAACTTCTTAAATGGCAAGGAGAGTACTAAGGTATTCACAAGAGCTATAAGTTATGAAAATGATAAGAGCATCAGTCAACATTCGAGGACGAATGTTCCAAAGGGGGGAATGATGTTACACCTCTCAATATTACGATGATGTTACGCTTTGCAGTATTAAGTTACGATGATAGTGCACCATGTAGTATTGTACCTTGAATTTGTCGTAAGGTAATTGACATCAGTCCAAGGAAAAGATTATTTGGAGATTAAAAGGATTATAAGTGATGATTAAATTCGTGACGGTGAGAGAGGAAGCAACTCGAAGAAAATAAATTTCGTTGAAATTTTGCATTTTGGGATAAAATACGGCCCGAGCTAAAATACCCGGTATTTATGGAGTAGTACCATACAAGATACCACGTGGCCATGACAGTAAGGTATGTGAAAAGTGAGTAATATTTTAAGTAAGTGGTAATAATTCGTAATTATTCAGATGATTGGTTAATTACCGGGTAACGTGACATTACTCAATTAACTAATAAGTGGATAAAGATTAATAATTACCCAAAAACAAAAACGTGGCAGCTAGCCACATTATAAGCAATGAGTAACGTTCATATGTCTCTAGGTGGAAAACCTAGACTTAGCCACTTTTATAACCATGTCTTTAATATAAAAGACAAAGATCAAAGCATTATTCATTCCCTACAATTAGCACTTAGGATTGAATAAATGTTTACGAGATTCTCCAAAAAGGCAGAACGTGCAAATTCATGTAAAATGTCTTTAACAAGCTTCACTTTTCATGTCTTGTATACAAAACCAAAACATTAGCTTTTAATCACAAAAACACTACAATTCATAGGTTTCAACGAAATTCTTGCGAGAATTTTTAGGATCATAACAATATTAAATTTTGTGGTTCTAAAGGAGTATGGTGCAACCATTTCCAAAGTCATGCGAATTTTTCCCTACTCCGGGTATGTTAAGGCTATCCCTTCTTTTTTTTGGCATGGTCCAAATTATACTGAAGAAACGAGCAAATACACAGTTTCTATAAATTACTCTATTCATAGAAATATTAGGGGTGTCTATATTCTTGATTCTCCATGAGAATTATTATTATTTTATGTTCATGGGTCTCAGAATAATACGCAGTTGGAAAAGTTTATCCGGAAGGAATATGGAGATTATTACGTACTTTTCATGCATTTCATACATGTGCATTGACCCATGACCAGATGGCGTTATATACGCGTATATATGTAAATATATGTATATGGGATATGGGAAAGGGTTACGGCGTTATATACGCACCACCACCTTATCAGCGGTATATGATGATGATGTTGCCCACAGTGGCTAAAATATGATTCGAACGGCGTTATATATGCGTATATATGTATGTATATTCAAATGGCATTATATATGCGTATATATGTATGTATATATATGTATATGGGATATGGGAAAGGTTATGGCGTTATATACGCACCACCACCTGATCAGCTGGTATACGATGATGATTTTGCCCACAGTGGCCGATATGATATAATGGGATGCCCTCAGAGGCTGATGATGTTATGAAACATATACCTATGCACGACATGACATTCATACGCATATGCATGCTGCTAAAAGTGATTTATAATTTACAAAGTTATTCAGACTTACAGGTTGAGTCATGTACTCTATATTTCTTTCATGTCTTTTATGTACATTATGTGCCTTACATACTCAGCACATTATTCGTACTGACGTACCTTTTGTCTGGGGACGCTGCGTTTCATGCCCGTAGGTCCCGATAGACAGGTCGAGAGCCCTCCAAGTAGGTTATCAGCTCAGCGGAAGATTTTGGTGTGCTCCATTTGCTTCGGAGTCGCTTGTTTGGTTAGTATGATTTAGACGGGTATTGTTTGGTATGGCGGGACTCTATCCCGACCTTTATGACATTTATGTACTCTTAGAGGCTTGTAGACATATGTCGTACACGTGAAATATTGTACGGCCTTGTCGGCCTATGTGTTGAGTTTGTAAATGATTATGTTGGCCTATTAGGCCCATATGTGACGTGTATATGATAAAGTAACAAGAAAGATACGTTACGTTGGTACTCGGTCGAGTAAGGTATCAGGTACCCGTCGCGGCCCATCTATTTGGGTCGTGAAAACAACGCTCAAGAAATTGGGTAAGGGACTGCACGAGATCAAAGAAGGATCTATGAATGTAAAGGCTTACGACGGTTCTCAGAGGTCTACCATCGGTGAAATCAGTCTTTGTCTGCAGATGAGACCTACATGGTTTGAAATTAAATTTCAGGTGATAGACATATCGGCATCCTATAATTTGTTGTTGGGGCACCCATGGATACATGCCGCGAGGGCTGTAGCATCAACATTGCATTAGGTGGTAAAATTTGAATGGAACCATCAGGAAGTGATCATCCATGGAGACGGAAGCAATCCTATGTATGGTCGCTAGACCATCCTGGTGATTGAAGGTAGAAAAAGGTTGGGTGGAGAAACCTACCACCACATTGAACGGGTCAATGCAGTGGATAAAGACAAATGGTGGGACAGTAAGATCGAAAGCATACTGAATTGGAGTGGATACGAGCCTGGCAGAGGAATCGGGAAAAATCTTCAAGGGATTTCCAAACCAATACAATTGAAGAACCATGGCACCACTTTTGGGAAGGGATACAAATACACTTGGCAGGAGTACGAAGACTGGTCGCCACCATGGCGCGGTCCCAACTATCCATTGGAACAGCCTATACCATATTTGGAGCAGACTTTCCGGCAAGCTGATATCATATGGGGGTCAGAAGAAGAAGAAACTCTAGCAGCTTTGAAGGGTCTATTACTGGAAGATGGTGACATGGATTGTTGTGTTATTGTTGAGGAGGAGGAAGAGGAAGGCCCTACCATCCAAACTGTGAGCAAGGGATCATTCCTCAAGAATTGGACTGGCAAACCATCCAGGGCCCGATGAGTCCCGGGGTAGCAATGCTGAACAAACACTGTTTATTTCGTTTTGCTAATGATTTTCTTTTCCGCATTTCCATTTTTTGCATTTTCTAATAAAATCTCCAATGTTCCAAAAACATTCGAAAATCACTTTTATGTTTTAACGAATCTTTATTCATTTACATCATTTTCTCTCATTATTTTATCTTACAGCATTAATATTTCCTGTCTTGACGAACCAATGACTGTGACATGCAATGATACAACGTAAAAAAATGATAGTGATTCAGAGGAAGAAGATACCATACACGATGAAATTATCAGAGAAATTGAGGATTTTGGAAATAGACCTAAGTCCAATCTGGACGAAACCGAGATAGTCAACCTGGGAGATTCAGATACTGTCAAGGAAACTGGCATCAACATTCATCTATCGCCATCAGAGAAAGTGGAATACACACAATTCTTGAAAGAATATGAAGACATATTTGCATGGTCGTACGATGACATGACTGGTCTAAGTACATCCATTGTGTCTCACAAGTTACCAACCAATCCAATGTGCCCGTCGGTAAAGCAGAAGCTCAGAAAATTCAAGCCTGGTATGAGTCTGAAAATCAAAGAGGAAGTTACCAAGCAAATCAACGCCAAGGTTCTCAAGGGTAGTTGAATATCCAACATTGTTATCCAACATCATGCCAATACCAAGAAAGATGGAAAGGTCAGAGTTTTTGTTGACTACCGGGCCAGTCCGAAGGATGATTTTCCTCTCCCGAACATACACATCTTGATTGACAATTGTGCAAAGCATGAACTCAATCGTTCGTGGACTATTTTCTGGTTACCACCAGATTTGGATGGACGAGGAAGACGCTGAGAAGACGGCTTTCATCACGCCGTGGGGAGTTTACTATTATAAGATGATGTCGTTCGGCCTAAAGAATGTTGGGGCCGCCTATATGAGAGCTATGACCACTATCTTCCATGATATGATACATAAAGGAATTGAGGTGTATGTGGATGACGTCATCATCAAGTCCAAAAGAGCCATCGACCGTACAGCAGATTTGAGAAAGTTCTTCAACAGGCTGCGAAAGTACAACTTGAAATTAAACCCCGCGAAGTGTGCGTTCGGGGTTCCTGCTGGGAAATTGCTTGGGTTCATCGTCAGCTGCCGAGGAATAGAACTGGATCCATCAAAGGTCAAAGCCATCCAAGAATTGTCACCGCCAAAGAACAAGAAAGATGTGATGAGTTTCCTGGGACGCCTTAACTACATCAGCCGATTCATAGCCCAGTCCACGGTTATATGTGAACCAATCTTCAAGATGCTGAAGAAAGATGCTATGACCGAATGGACCGATGATTGTCAGAAATCTTTCGACAGAATCAAGGAATACTTGTCAACATCACCAGTCTTGGTACCACCAGAGCCAAGTAGACCCTTGATACTTTACCTTGCGGTATTAGATGGAGTTTTTGGCTGCGTTCTGGGGCAGCACGATGAGACAAGAAGAAAGGAACATGCTATTTTTTATCTGGGTAATAAGTTCAATCCACATGAGGCACGGTATTCTCTACTGGAACGTACCTACTGTGCTCTAACCTAGGTAGCCCAGAAGCTAAGGCATTACTTCTATGCCTACACAATGTATCTCATATCAAGGATGGATCCCTTGAAATATATCTTTCAGAAGCCCATGCCCACTGGTAAACTGGCCAAATGGAAAATCCTGCTGAGTGAGTTCGACATTGTCTATGTGACTCAGAAAGCAGTCAAGGGGCAAGCACTAGCAGATCATCTTGCCGAGAACCCCGTGGGAGGAGAATACGAACCCCTGAAAACGTGTTTTCCCGATGAAGAAGTGTCATTCATAGGGGAAGACATTGCAGAATCCTATGACGGGTGGAGAATGTTCTTCGACGGAACAGCCAATTTCAAAGGAGTCGGCATTGGAGCTGTCCTGATATCGGAAACAGGTCAACACTACCCGGTATCTGCCAAACTCAGATTTCCCTGCACCAACAATATGGCAGAATATGAGGCCTGCATCTTAGGGCTCAATATGGCCATTGACATGAATATCCAGTAGTTGCTAGTAATTGGTGACTCAGATCTGCTAATACACGAAGTACAAGGAGAATGGGCTACCAAGAATTCCAAGATATTGCCATATATGTACCATATGCAGGAAGTGAGGAAAAGGTTCACAAAGGCTGAATTTTGGCACGTCCCCAGAGTTCAGAACGAGTTTGACAATGCGTTGACCACTCTATCATCCATGATACAACACCCAGATAAGAACTTCATTGATCCTATTTCAGTGAAGATCCATAACCAGCCAGCATATTGTGCCCATGTTGAAGAAGAAGCATACGGAAGACCATGGTTCCACGACATCAGGGAATACTTGTCAAAATGAGAGTACCCATAGCTTGCAAATCACACTCAGAAATGCACGCTTCGGAGATTGTCCAACAATTTCTTTCTCAGCGGAGGAAACCTGTACAGAAGGACTCCTGACTTGGGATTATTAAGATGTGTCGATGCGAAGGAAGCCTCCAGACTACTTGAAGAGATACATGCTGGGACCTGTGGCCCGTACATGAATGGTTTTGTCTTAGCAAAGAAAATACTCAGAGCCAGTTACTTCTGAATGACCATGGAAACGGACTGCATCCAATATGTCCGGAAATGCTATCGATATCAGGTAAATACAGATATGATAAAGGTACCCACAAATTAGCTCAATGCAACAAGCTCACCTTGGTCGTTCGTCGCCTGGGGAATGGACATTATTGGACCAATCGAGCCTACAGCCTCAAATGGACACATGTTAATCCTACTAGCTATTGATTACTTCACCAAGTGGGTCGAAGCGGCATCATACAAAGCAGTGACTAAGAAAGTCGTGGTATACTTTGTCCGCAACCGTATCATTTATCGGTTCGGGATTCCGGAGTCGATCATCACCGACAACGGCTCCAATCTCAATAGTGATCTGATGAAAGCCATGTGCGAGACTTTCAAAATCAAGCACAAGAATTCCACAGCCTATAGACCACAGATGAATGGAGCTGTGGAAGCCGCCAACAAGAACATCAAAAAGATATTGAGAAAGATGATAGAAAACCACAAACAGTGGCATGAAAAATTATCATTCGCCTTACTGGGATACTGTACCACAGTCCGCACATCAACTGGGGCAACTCCTTATTTACTGGTTTATGGTACGGAAGTTGTTATTCCTGCCGAAGTGGAGATCCCTTCCTTAAGAATCATACAAGAAGCTGAGCTCAGCGACGCAGAATGGATAAAAGGCCGCTACGAACAGTTATCCCTCATAGATGGGAAAAGGATAAATGCAATATGTCATGGTCAACTTTATTAGAATAGAATGTCGAGAGCCTTCAACAAGAGAGTCAAGCCAAGACAATTCACACCGGGGCAGCTGGTGTTAAAGAAGATTTTTCCACATCAAGACGAAACCAAAGGGAAATTTTCTCCTAACTGGCAAGGTCTGTATATGGTTCAACGAGTATTGAAAGGAGGATCTCTCATACTTGCAGAAATGGACGGAGAAGTTTGGCCAAAGCCAATCAATTCAGATATAGTCAAACGATATGATATGTAACTTTCTATGCTTTTCTTCAATAATGTAAATTGAACTACGCCTGACCTGATTCCCGTTTAAGAGGGGATACGTAGGCATCCATATGGGTTCGGTCATAATTCAATAAAAATCTCATTTCCCCCGCAATTAGAAACTGGGGCATAATTTTGAGGAGGACCCTCAAAATTCCGAAGCAAGTTCAGTCGATCGCAGCATGTACAACGGTCAGAACCATCAACCATCCAAATGGGGCAGAATTTTGAGGAGGACCCTCAAAATTCCGTAGCATGAGTGGTTGCAATGCCTTGAACCATGTCACGTTCACCGGTTCATCTAAATTTCTTGAAATATATTTTTACTATGTCTTTATAAAATCATGCACATTTTCAAAATATAGCTCTGTTTAGCAAACGCTACCCCAATGACGCAAATAGAATCATCAGACCAAGCAGCGCGAAGCAAGTAAAGCCAGAGGAGACACGAATCACCCCCCTCCCCCCTCCATCTACAGAACTCACGATTTTTCTTTGGATGCAGGAACAAAGAACGGACTTGTTCAAAATCACAATCCTCGAAACCATCACACTTGCCGACATTTGCTATCAGCATGAACAAACAATGCTCCGTAGTCACAATGCTCACAACAATCACAATATCAAAGCCTGCTGCCAGCTAAGAAATTCTACTGTCGTTTACTATTTAATCTTCTGCATAAGGCTAAGTTCTGCCTTCATTTTGCATAAGGCTAATATCTGCCTTCATTTGCATAAAGTTAATCTTTGCCTTCATCTTGCATGGGACTAAGCTCTGTCCCGTATTCTGCATGAGGTTAAGCTCTACCTCCATTTGCATAAGGCTAATCTCTGCCTTCCTATCTGCATGAGGTTAAGCTCTACCTCAATCTGCATAAGGCTAATCTCTGCCTTCCATCTTGCATAAGGCTAATCTCTGCCTTCCATCTTGCATAAGGCTAATCTCTGTCTTCTCTTGCATTAGGCTAATCTCTGCCTTCATTCTACATTAGGCTAATCTTTGCCTTCCACATCTCTGCATGAGACTAAGCTCTGACTCCATACTCGCATGAGGCTAAGCTCTGCCTCCAATTTGCTTTTCACCGAGACGAAGCGCTGTCTCTCGAGCATTATTAACTTCGCTTCTCTTTTGGGCTAAGCTCTGCCCTCCATTTCCCAAGACTAAGCTCTGCCTTATGGGAGTCATCATATTGCATCTCATGGGCTGAAATATCGCCAACCTGTCCAAAGGCGCCATAGTCTAAAGGCATCATCCTCATAATCGGAAGACAATATGTCATGGCCTGAGGATCTCTCAAAATTTGCATATCATTATTCAAAGGCGTCATAGTTCGGAGGCACCATCTTCATGGCCCGAGAACATCATTTCATGGATTTTGAATCTCATTAATCAACTCATGGCCCAGGACGTCATGGTCAAAGGACGTCATCCTCAACCGTCCAAAGACAACTTTCATGGTCCAATGGGAATTTGCATCATGTTTAAATTTTTGCACAAATATATGCTCGTATTATCTCTATTTTTAGGTGACCCGGCAAGCAACTTCTATCCCAGCAGGAGCGATCCCGCTCCAGTTCCCCTCAATGGTATCAAACCTGACCTCTCTCATAACTCTCACCTCGCCGCCTCTCATCTGTCATCAACCATGGTGATTCCTCACCACCCTCAGGCCTCTCGTGGCTCTCTTATGTCAGTATTACTTGTCTCTAAGGCCCTCAAGGTATGAGGGTCAGTCCACTCATACCTTGGGCCTGTTCTTGCCTGTTTCAAGTCGCCAAGGCTCGATCTTGAGTAAGATCTTCCTATTTTTTGCCTAAACCTATGGGTCTCTAAGTTGGTCTCTTCATCTCTGCGTTATTTTTACGGAAAACCTACTTTCATCTCTTGAACTTCTCAGATCTGTACAGATCTTAGATGGATCGAACAGTTTTCCATTTGTTTTTACGAAAACCTACTTTCATCTCTTGAACTTCTCAGATCTGTACAGATATAAGATGGATCGAACTGTTTTCCACTTGTTTTTATGAAAACCTTCTGATTTTCAAGTGCCTGTTCATTTCTTCCTAACTAGGGTTTACTGAAAATCATCTTCGCCAAAAGTTTTCCGATTTTAAGTGTTTAATCTCCTGTTCATATGTGTTTTCGACTGATTATGTTGAGTTTACCTCAACCCTAACTAGTTTATGCTAAAACCCCAATTTTTGGATATTTTTGTTTGGATTCTGAGTTTGACCGTGTTACTTGTGCACTGTTTTTTATCTATGCTTTGATTCTCATGATTTTCCTTTAGCTTAATTCGATGTCATGTGGTTTTTACCCTAGTATATCTTTATTAGGGTTTGTGATTCTACTC
This sequence comes from Nicotiana knightiana, assembly GCA_005239525.1. NCBI lineage: Eukaryota > Viridiplantae > Streptophyta > Magnoliopsida > Solanales > Solanaceae > Nicotiana > Nicotiana knightiana. The sequence continues at coordinate 91,908 of ML409649.1, read as the reverse complement.
ACGACTGATCCAATATATTTATGCTTGGCCTACTTATTTATTCATGGAAACCTATGTTGTTTTCCTTACACAGTATTATTTCGAGTCCTTGTTGATTTGCTATGGTAATACCTGTATGCTGATTTCTGGTTATTTCCCCTATTTTTCATAACTGTTATTCTTGCCTTATTTTTTATTAATCATGAAATTTGTTGACTCTTACTAAGTGTTTCCTTAATTAAACTCTTTTGTACTTACCCCTAATTACCTACTATGTACCTAAGGTTACTTGATTTCCTTCTTTAATTATCTTCCCTGCTCTTGACCGTTGGTTGATTACCCCTTAATTGGTGGAAACTTGGTTGATTTTATGTATGATTGAATCTGTAATTTTTCCTAATTGCTACATAGTTGATTCTTTACATATACTCTCCTCCATTCTCACTTCTAAGACACTGACACTGAACTCAAAACACACGAACACATTAGTTCAAAAAAGCTCTCTCTCATACTCAAAGCTTTTCTGCTCTCTTTGTTTCTTTGTTACTTACTTATTACTGTTCTGAATTAGCCGGCTGCAAGCCAAGGCTAATTATTGTGCTCTCATATCCTTCACTTTGTGTTTACTATCCCTTTACTGGTATGTAGTGATTTCAATTCAAGTCCCAAAATCAACATGTTTCTATTACTACTTCAGTTTATCATGTTTCTGATTTGTTTCTATCTACGGTTTTGTTGTTCAACATGTAATTGACATGTATACATCATTGTTCATCTAGCATATTATGTTATGCCCCACTCCCCTTTAGGACCAGTATGCTTATGAATATGTTACTCCCTTGTAGTATGTCACAATATGATTTGTTCTATCCTATGTTTACCTATTTTCTAGCATGAACCTTTCTTTGCAAAGCACTTTGTATCCTAAGTTGTCTGATTCTGTGTTGATTCTGAATTCATGTTGTGTTGATACCATTACCTATCCCCTAATCCCCATAAACCCCCTACAAGAACTTCTATGATGATGTATACTATGTGCTCTATGTGTCCCCAATTCCCATCACCCCTGTATGAAGGACTGTGATTTGAATGTGCGGAATCTGTTTGTGATGTGATTAGTCTACTGTTTGTTAATTGTCCTACTCTTGTCAACAAACTATTTTTTTTTACTAAACAACTCTCCTATTTTATAAAACTGTTTCAACTAAGTCTTTTACAAACGCTTCATTTCCTATTAAAACCTTTTCAAAACTATGTCAAGCACTCTCACTCTATTCTTAGGTCCTTAGGTTCTACCCTTCTAGTGTATGACTGCCTTGGGATTCCTATGAGATCCCTTTGAACTCTAGTGCACTGGGGCTGGCCCTTCCACACTGCACTTACTTAACTATTGTTATGAAATCTGGGTGTGAGCACTGCCCGAGATCCCTTGAGGTCCTTAGGGAACTCTGACACACCCGGATGTGAGAAAGGCTATGAAACATTTGAGCACTTGAGGTTCTGGGAATCTAGGCCTGTTTTTTAGGCTCCCTATAGTTTAACTTCTTTTTCTTTATCTATTTATGTAATTTACTCAGCTGGTCTGTAATAATTATTTGTAAACAGATATTGGGGATGGCTAGTGAAAAGGGGAGGGTAGCTATATATGTTATCAATATCAAGGGGTAGAAACCATGCCTTAGGTTTACATTTCCTATATGTGCATTAGAATCCATGTTTAGGACCAATACATTCTAAGCATGTCATGCATTAGATATCATGTTTTAGGTTCACTGCTTCAGCATCACATTTGACCCTATTTATCACTTAGAAATCATGCTTCAGGGCTAAATAATAGCATCAACATAAAAATGTTGCTCCTGCACATCCTGAAATTATGTTGTTAACTTCATGTGCATTTAGAAATCATGCTTTAGAAATTCTACAACCCTTCTGCATCTCCATGTGCATAGTAGATACCATGCTTTAGGATCTCGCCCAGTCACACTTAGTTAAACTACTGATGCACGAAAAAAAAGACATAAGACAGTCTCATATTTGATCATCCTGTTTTAAATAAACTGGTGATAATCCCTGTATGTTGCAACACCTAGAACATCATGCCTTTAGGTAAAACAACTTTTGAACTATTTTTTTTAAACAATTCTGGTAATTATTATGCACAATCCCACGCCTAGGCAAGCCTTAGGTAATCCATCTCTTTAAAAACTGGAAGACTGTTGCTCTGTGTTTACTGCCTAATGGTTAACAGGTTTTAAACTCAATAGTCAAACTGATTAGGTCTTGCTTCTGTGTTTATAAAATTGAAGCTGCATATCTTTTGTGTTCTGATTTTCACTTAGACATCATATTTTAGGATCCTGCTTAATAATACTGCCCTTGTTTTTGTTTGAGACGTGCTGCTTATGTGCATTATCTGTGGAGGTAAATCTGAGCCTCTTAACTGCTTTTTTCTGTTTTATTTGTTTAAATCCTATTTGTTCTTGCATGTCGCCTAGTATTTTTCTCCTGTCAACCTTAGGGGTCTGTCTAGAACTGGCTATAGGTAGAGTTCCTAAATCCCTCCAGGGCCATTAAGAAGGGACGGGTAACAGCACATATAGAGATCGTTAACAACACTCGCTTTAATAACCGCTAAGGGTGGGGAAGGATAGATATGGATATGATGACTGATGCGCTAATGCAACGTGTAACCCCTCTTCTGAGGAGTGATTACCGAGCATTGTACCGATGTGATCCTATAGGATAAACAACCTCGGACCCCCTATCCCTTACATATGTGTGTTTAGATCATAACTCTTTCAAAACTTTACTTGTGTGCTTGGACCGTAAATCTTTCAAAACTTTATATATGTGCTTAGAATTTAAATCTTTTAAACTTTAGCACATATGTGTGCTTAGACTGTGAATATTCCTAAAATCATTATTTGTTTACCTATATGTTTTATTTGCTTATGTGCTACCTGTTCACAAAGCTTGTTTGGTCGGTAACCACAGTTCTGAACTTTAAGGGGTGCCTAACACCTTCCCCTTGGAATAATTTCAATCCTTTACCCAATCTATGGTTATTCAATTAGTGTTATTGTTACCCTTAATAGGTGCCCTAACGCACCTTAAAATCGTTAGGTGGCGACTCTTCAATTCCTTATCCGTTTCCCAAAAGGAAACGAGTTGTCCCAATAATGTCGAATACCTTGACCGACCCGAAAGGGGAGGAAAGAGGGGGGGCGTGACATACATGTCAAAACTTCAACAACTTTAGGCTGAAGTTTTAGAAAATAAGCTAAACAACTTCAGCAGTTTTACTATAAAAATAAGCTGAAGTTTACCAAATTACAGTACAAAAACTTTTCTATAAAAATAAGGTGAGGTTTTGGGAAATACAGTTGAAAACCAAATCAAAAAAACAAACTTAATAACTTACTTCATCCGAAAGATCAGAGTTAGGATCCACAAACTCGGTAAAGAATGACTTTGGAATATCAATTCCAGGTAATATGAATGGCATGGAATTATATTCACTGGCATCTGTCTTCAACCAGTCGGTAAATCTTTCCATCAATCCACTGTCTTGATTAACATAATGGAAGGGACACCTTCATGTAGTCTTTCCTTCTTTCCAATCTTGCCCCCTTCGCTTTTGTTTAGGAACAACGTAAGGAGATTTTTACCAAATACTCTCCATACGAATCCTTTTCCCTTTTTATCTTGTTTTCTTTTTTCTTGCTGTTCCGTCACAACTAACTACTGCGGTTCAGCAGCAGGGGGAAAATGCACAGCCGTGGTGCCAAATACTTGACCAACTCCATGTTGTTCCGTCACAACTAACTGTTGCGTTTCAGCAGCAGTGGGAAAATCCACAGCCATGGTGGCACATACTTGACCAACTCCCTACTGTTCACGATCTTCTTGTCTCTCTTCACCAACAACAACAGCAGCAGAATTACCTTCTGAACCAATCCTTTCTGTACTACCCAGCGAAAATGAACATAATTTGAAGTTGAGGATATCACTGGTGTCACTCATAACATTAGGAGAAATGAAAATCTTCCTTCTCTTAGGATTTGGAAGAAGTTGTGATGCATCAGATGATATCTGCAAAAGCAAAGAAAAATNTGTGGTTTCGCCAGACTGCATGCCTTTGTCGATATCAACAGCTCCAGGTTCATTCAATTGTGCAGCAACATCGAGGAGCATTGCAGTATTCTCTGAAAGGATTTTCTCAGCTCTATCTTCATTCAATTCAGCATCACCAGAGAGTTTTTCAGTTGTATTAACTTCCACTGCATATTCATAAAGAGGGGGGACAGATCAATGANGGGGGCGTGACATACATGTCAAAACTTCAACAACTTTAGGCTGAAGTTTTAGAAAATAAGCTAAACAACTTCAGCAGTTTTACTATAAAAATAAGCTGAAGTTTACCAAATTACAGTACAAAAACTTTTCTATAAAAATAAGGTGAGGTTTTGGGAAATACAGTTGAAAACCAAATCAAAAAAACAAACTTAATAACTTACTTCATCCGAAAGATCAGAGTTAGGATCCACAAACTCGGTAAAGAATGACTTTGGAATATCAATTCCAGGTAATATGAATGGCATGGAATTATATTCACTGGCATCTGTCTTCAACCAGTCGGTAAATCTTTCCATCAATCCACTGTCTTGATTAACATAATGGAAGGGACACCTTCATGTAGTCTTTCCTTCTTTCCAATCTTGCCCCCTTCGCTTTTGTTTAGGAACAACGTAAGGAGATTTTTACCAAATACTCTCCATACGAATCCTTTTCCCTTTTTATCTTGTTTTCTTTTTTCTTGCTGTTCCGTCACAACTAACTACTGCGGTTCAGCAGCAGGGGGAAAATGCACAGCCGTGGTGCCAAATACTTGACCAACTCCATGTTGTTCCGTCACAACTAACTGTTGCGTTTCAGCAGCAGTGGGAAAATCCACAGCCATGGTGGCACATACTTGACCAACTCCCTACTGTTCACGATCTTCTTGTCTCTCTTCACCAACAACAACAGCAGCAGAATTACCTTCTGAACCAATCCTTTCTGTACTACCCAGCGAAAATGAACATAATTTGAAGTTGAGGATATCACTGGTGTCACTCATAACATTAGGAGAAATGAAAATCTTCCTTCTCTTAGGATTTGGAAGAAGTTGTGATGCATCAGATGATATCTGCAAAAGCAAAGAAAAATATATATATAAATACAACTGATACAAAACACACATTAGGCAAAACAAAACAACTTGTAATCGAATTGTAGAAAATAACTACCTGGTCTAAGTGTTGTGACACAGATGGTGTTTGCATTCCAACGGATCCACTTCCATTAGCGTCGGATATGCCTATATCTTCATGCAAAAAAAATTACTAAATAATACTAACTAAATTTTATAAAATAATATAAACAAACTTCACACCTGTCTGTGAGCCAACATGTGTGAATATATGTATTTCTCCTTTTTATATAGCCGAAGAAGCTCGCCAATTTCTCTTTGAGCTGCATTGAATCCTTCTAAATAATCATCAAAAAACATACAAAAAAAATTAAAGTATGTAAAATTTCAAACTGTAAAAAATATAGTTGGATCAAATGTAATAAATCTGTGATCTATATAATACCTTGACGTTTGTCTTGCACTGTGATTTCGCCAGACTGCATGCCTTTGTCGATATCAACAGCTCCAGGTTCATTCAATTGTGCAGCAACATCGAGGAGCATTGCAGTATTCTCTGAAAGGATTTTCTCAGCTCTATCTTCATTCAATTCAGCATCACCAGAGAGTTTTTCAGTTGTATTAACTTCCACTGCATATTCATAAAGAGGGGGGACAGATCAATGACCTCTCTCTCTCTCTCTCTCTCTCTCTCTCTCTCTCTATATATATATATATATATATATATATATATATATATATATATAGAAAATGTTTATACCTGTAGTGTAAATTTTCTGTGTCTCTACATCTAAAATTTTAGCGCAAATAGCTAGTGCGTCTGCAAACCGATCATCTCCCCCAATAGTGGTACACACATCACTCTATGTTCGTTCTTCAGTACCAACAGGTGCATGATCTCCATCGCCAATCAAATTGCCTTTTGCAATATCATTGCCCAAAGCACAACTTGGTGCATGTTCTTCATCATCAACAACTTGATCATCTACACTTTTCTTGCTTCCTACATTCACAGTTGATAACTGTTCATCATTTCCATCTTTGCTCAATTGATCAACACCGGGACGTTAGTCATTAAATTGTTGATCAACACGTTGATCTCCTTAAAGAGCCACTTCCCACGTGTAACATTTTCATGTGCTTCATCATGAGCAGCATTAATATCTGATAGATGTTCGAATGAGTCGTTCATCCTATCATATTGTCGATACTTCATCAAATCAAAATCGCTATCATCCGTTCCATTTGATTTGTCGACAATCTTAAACAACTTTTCAAACTTCTCATCAAAATATTCCTAGAAAAAAATTACTAACAATGATTAATCTGAATAACATTAGCAGAACAAAAGACTTCTCTATAAATTAGCTTACCTTGACTTTTACAAAAACCGCATCCACAATAGCAGATCACTCATCCTGTTTAAACTGCTCGACAACTTCTTTTGCAATTATGCGTCTTTCTTCTTCTGCATGCCTTTTAACCTCACTCGTTACCCTCTAATATAGAGACACAAAACAAAAATTCAGGTATAAAAGAATGTTGAAGTTCAGCAAATCCAGAACACAAACTTCAGCTACTACAATGCTGAAGTTAGGGGTGTGCATTCGAATCGGTTTACTGATAAATCGAATCGATTATTTGTTATCGATTTATCGATTTCGATTTCGATTCCGAAAATTTTCTTATCGAGTTATCGATTTCGATTTTGTCCACTTCGCTTATCGATTTATCGATAAATCGATAAGAACTTTTTTTTTTTGTTGTTGTTTTTTTACTCGTGGTTTTCTTTACCCTAACTTATTATTTCCATTTTCCTCTACCCTTATTATTTTCTAATTTTCCCTACCCTATTATTTTCTTTCCTCTTCACGACTTCACGCTGCTTCTGCCTCAAGATTTTCCCCTACGGCCCTACCCTCCTGCCCCTTTAGAGCTGAACTGCTGAAACCTTAAATTTTCTTCACTCAAAATTCCTCCTTTCTCGGTTTCTTCCACAGATCTGGTAATTCTCTATCTCCAAATGGGTTCTCTCAGTAAGTTGATTGTAATTTGGTAGAAGTTCTTTTGGTCAGTTAGGTAAGGAGCTGAAGAATAATTAGTCTGCCTGAATTAAATCAATTAATCGTAGTATCATTTGGTATGATATAGTAATGATTAGCCGTCTATCTCTATTAGCTATCCACTATTTATACATGTTTTACACATTGTATACATATATTAAGTAAGGGTACTAAACATGACAACATCGCTTAGAGCTAGCAAATTTTCTTATTGGTGGAATCCCGCAAATTTTCTTACTGGTGTAATCGATAACCGAATCGATAAGTCCCAAAAATCGATAAACCGAAATCAAAAAAATCGAACCTTATTGAAACGATAACGATAAGCATATGTACAAATCGATAATCGATAAGTAATTATCGATAATCGATAAGTAATTATCGATAAGGGTCAAAATCGAATCGATAAATCGAATGCACACCCCTAGCTGAAGTTCAGCACAAACAGAAAAACACTTCAGCTACTACAATGCTGAAGTTCATCACAAACAGAACAAAATTTCAGGTATAAAAAGAATGCTGAAGTTCAGCAAATACAAAATATAAACTTCAGCTACTAAGATGTTGAAGTTCATCACAAACAGAACAAAATTTCAGCGAAAAACATGTTGTAGTTTTACAAAAACACAAAAACAAAAAAGCTTCAGCTCAAAACTTACAGAAATATTGTATTGACTAATTCATTGTCAAGCGTCGTTGTAGAACGGTTAGAATGACTCTGGGTACGAGGTGATTCAATAGTTGAAGTTCGACGGACTTCTTTTGATCGACTCCGACTACATGGTGATTCACCAGTTGAAGGAACCGCATTAAGTACCCTTTAACGAATCCGTGGAAATTGTCCAATCAAAGGCATTGAATTCAATTCCTCTTCTGTAGGAATTATATCCAATACCTCAAATGTCCAATATTTCTGTTTAATACAAAAAAAGTATATTATGAAAATAAAATAAAAGTAATACGTCAACATATTATCAAAACTACAAAAATAAAAAAACATTCACTTACAGCAAGATTACTGAAATAATATTCATGAAATTCACTAAATTTAGGCTCTCCCACACATACATAATGTAACATCCTGGGAATCTGAGGGGCATCAAGTACTCATCCTCTCTTATATACTTCTTTCGAATATCTGGGAAACGCTCATAGAACCAAACACACAATGGATATGGAAATCCACCAACAGTATACTCAGTTGAATGATCTTTGGACTGGTTGTCCAATGCATGATTTATTGATGTAATGAGCTTCTCATAAGACACATTACCCCAAGGATAATCAGCACAAGCTCTATCATCTTCGATAATAGCTGCATAATCCTCCAGCACAGTTGATTCATTCTTTTTTCCAAATAGAATAGACTCCACAAGAAGAATTTCCATAAGTTTCACAACATCTTCATCGCTCTCACATACGTGTTTGAAATTCACATCATTCTTTTGAATTTCATTCTGAGACATAAAATCTCGAATGTCCTTCAAGGTCACACCCTTAGACTTCCCAAAATAACACTTCAGAATCTTGTTCTCTCGTTTACATGGTTTTTCAACATTATGTGTTGTGATCCTCAAACCGCACATAATGTGAAAGTATTCAAGGGTGAACGATACATCACGCCCAAAAATCCTGAAGCTAATGGAGTCTCGATCATTGGTGAATATTCGAGAAAGACACAAATAATGAACCAACTTCATGCTGCATTTGAAGTTCTCCATAGCCAAAATATACCGAAATGTACCATTATTGAGCTTATCTTGTTGTTCAGGAGTCAAAAAAGTTATGATAAAACACTTCAAATCGTGGTTCCCCTTCCAGTAAACACGATAGTTAAACCAATCTCGAAACTCAAAATATATATCCCCTGGTCTTGTAGGTGGAGCAACAGGGACTGAAGGACCTTTTGATATTCTACGTTGTTTAGATGCTTTAGCTGATTTAGGATCTTTAGGTGCTTTAGGATTTATAGATGCTTTAGGATTTGTAGATGACATCTGTTCAAAGAAAGTAAAAGATAGCAAAAATAACGTTAGAACATTATCAAAAAAATCAGTTTAAAACTTCAGCTCTGAGAAGACTGAAACTCAGCAAATATAAAACAAAAACTTTAGCTCCTAAATGTTGAAGTTCACCAAAGCAAAAACAAATTCAGCTCCTAAATGCTGAAGTTCACCTCCCTATAAATGCTGAAGTTCACCAGTTACAAAACAAAAACTTCAGCAAAGCACAAATTTAACACCAATAATTAAACACAAAAAATAAAAAAATTCAGCTCCCAAAATTAAGGTATCTTTGAATTATTATAAACTTCAGCAAACAAAATTAAACTCCAAAATTAATGCTGAAGTTCATAAAAAATATAACAAAAAACACAAAACACAAAACAAAACTTCAGCTCCCTAAAATTAAGGTATATATGATAGTATCATCTATTTAACTCTGAAAATTTTTAAAAATTTCGATGTCTCCAAAAATCACTGAAGAATTTATAGAATGTTCATCAAAAACACAAACACACGTAAAAAAAACAATCGTAAAAGTAAAATTAATGTACTAATCAAACTAAACCCTAAGAAACTATCGATTCAACTAACATGACTATCAAAAACAAAAACCATAAATTAAATCGTAAAAATTAATAATACAATAAACTCAGAAAGTTAATGCAATGTACCTGTGATTATACGTAATATTTTTGGGGAACAAACAATTGGAAAATCAAAAAAAGAATGACGAAAACCGTTTGATTTCAGGCAACGTGGAGAACGGGAGAGAGAGAGAGAGAGAGAGTATTTGCTTGAAGAGAAAGTACAGGACTGGGGTATACTTGAAGAGAAAGTACTCTTTTAATAAAAAGAGCAAAATTGTCTTTTTAAATGGCTTTTAACAAAAAAACAGATACGGGTACAAACAAAAAAATAAAGCGGCTACAGGTTAAAAAGGGGCGACCAAATAGAGTGCCCCGTGTAATTTTTACTAGAGTTAATTAACCAAATAGACCAAGGTTGTTGCATTTGAGTTTTAGAGTGTGTTAAGTATGAACAAATATTATTATTATTATTTTGTATAAAAGTATTGCATTTCGAAATTCAATATTGGTTTATAAGCATGTGACAAATGAGGGACCAACCAACATACACTCCCTCCGGTTCACAATAAGTGATGTTTTAGTTATTTTCACATAGATTAAAAAATTTATCTTTTAACATCAATAAAGAATAAAATTGATCATATTAACTTTACTATGTCCTCACATAAACACTCCTAACACATACTCCAATACTATTTACTCCAATGATAATATAGGAAAAAAATAATTAATTTATTATTAAAATCTGAAAATTTTATTTATTTTGGATTACAAAAAAAAGATCAAAATCACTTATTGTGGATCGGAGGGAGTAGTGTTTTGGCAAATTTGAGTATTAAATGTTGACAAAAGTGTCTTAAGGATTGATTTGAAGATCGTAACATCAAATAAAATATAGCATTTAGCAGCAGCATCTTTGATTTTTATTTAGCTAATAGCTCTCAAATTTATTTTACACACCTCATTCCAAGCAATTTCAAATTTATAGTAAAGAACTTCCAGTAGCGAAGTCCAAGCTTAAAATGCGCAAGTAATAATGTCAAACTTCTCTACAATAAACTCATTTGTTTCGGATTCTTTTGATTGTTATATCGAAGTGTTGATATACATAACATATATTATAACATAACAAGATAGTTGATTTTAAAAGAAATTTGACTTGTATAGTGGATGATTATTATATAACAAGATTATTATAAAAAGGTTTGGCTGTACTTTCTAATGTCAATCTCTTAAATATACTTTCTAATATAAGTCATGGGTAATACCTAAAATCACAACATCTAAAAGTAAATAAATACACGTCTTGGTAGTTGGTACGGTTTGATTTCTTGATTTTCAGCACATTGCAGTCAAACTTAGCGGAGTAGCAAGAGAATTGGATTGAAATGGACAGTAAAAGTGTCAACAGTTCATGTGCATTCAGATATTTAATCGTTAACAGTTTACCCTAACAGCTGATGAACAAGAGAATCATTAATCTACCATTGGAGAAGTCAAAGTTTTGGTGGACTAATCCAGGCTTGAAATACATTAGTCTCAAGCTATCACATTTGGGACGGCCCGACGAGTTCTGTGGCCTAAAGGCAAACTTTACGAGGGGCCTTAACTTTTTAAATTAAAATATATTATTTATTTATTTGAAGTCTATTTTTCTAGTGTTTCTTAGATAAAAAGTTATTAATAACTTTCTTATAATCAATAACTCCTAATAAGTCTTTCTTAATTGATAATATAGCTAATCCATTTAACCTTTCTTGAGACATTGATGATCTTAGGTAAGATTTTATCAATTTTAATTTTGAAAATTTCTTTCCGGTGAAGCGACATTAAGAATCAAATCTTTTTATTTGACCGGTTGTATCAATTAAACTGTTATCTTCTAATTTTACTATTTTTAAAATATTTTTAATTTCAAAAATAAATCTAAACCATCAATATCAAATTGATTATCATGCTTTAAGGAACATTCAAGATTAAGGCAATATTTTATCAAATTCTCATTATGTAATGATCTTAATTTTTACCGCTAAATAGAAAATCAAAAATATTTGCATATGCTTCGAATTGTTCATATATATTTTTGAAGTGAAAAAAACAACCTTGTCTACTATGTATAAAGTAATCAACTCCAAAGGACTCTTCGAAAGATTGACATTTTATTATCAACATTCTCATCAAAGTATTACTTCGTATATATCATACGTTTCTTACGAAATTCGGGTTCGATATTCATTTCAAGTGCAATTTTCGTGGCAGAAATCATTGCAGCTGCAAATCTTTCTTCTCCATACTTGTTAAAGAAAGAAATCAAACTTTTTCATTTTGCCGAATATTTTTTTACTCTTATACATCTCCTATTAGGTGCAACAAAAATGGAACCTCCACAAATATGGGGCCTAAAACAATTGCTTTACTTGCTTTATGAAAAAGCCGCCCTTGTATCACATACACTATATTCAACCTTCAAACGTTCGAGGTGTACCAGAAGATGGTTAATGCCTGTTGAAGATGTGGTTGCCCGTGTCTCTGCAACAAACCATGCTCGACATATCAAGCTTTTGTTATGGAGGGCTTTATCTTAGAGGCTACTGTATAGTCTGTATCATATATATCAGAAATTAAGGTTCTATTCAGTTGATTAAAGAAAGAATAGAACATTGTGAGAAGTATCAACAAGAAGATATATGCAAAAGCACATAAGAGAGGTTGTGGCTTATGAAATGAATATAAACAGTAGATCAAATTAGAAAAGATCTGCAATACCTTCCAAAAACCAGTTGGCCTTCTCTTGGTCCATGGTAGATATGTCTGTACAGCATTCAAGCAAAATGCCTTTGTCTCAGCACTCTATCTTTCCACTTACTAAATTCAGTATATACATAACATTTTATTACAGAAGAAAATCACGGGGTAAAAAGTAAAAGTAAAGTTTCAGCACCCACTCAGCTCCTACGAAACACTAAATGGTGACAATTCTACTTCCGGTAACAGAGAAAATTTATCTGCAACAACAACAAACCCAGTCAGGTGTGGCAAAATGATTAAAAAAACAGTTAATCATCTACATTGTCTATTAAAAAATGGGTTGGATAATGAACTTTTTAAAAACGGGTCAAATATGGATAAGAACCATATTAAATAGATAAACAATAGGTAACCAATGGATAATCAATAAGTCTAACTTTTACATTTGTAAACCTCAAATTGAGGGTTCCTCGAGTTAAGGAGACTAAGAATTCTCCCAAAAGTGATCATATGCAAATATGATTATCCATATTATCTGTCGGTTAACCCGTTTTTAATCCTTATTAAATATGGGTCAGGTCGGATAATTTATCCATTTTAATTACCCATTTTCGACTCGAACCATATCCGCCCGTCCCCCGTGTAATCCCACAAGGGGGAGAATTTATCTGCAATGCCTTCGAAAACTAGTCTATGATACATAGAAAATCAATTCACTAGTTATGACCTTTCATTGTGATTTCACAATAAAGTTTCAACAACATTTTACACTTGAATTTGAAGTATACAAAGAAATATAGGAGAGCCACGGACTATATTACCTCTGGAACCGTGCGTGTAATACTAATGCAAATCCCTATCCTAAATCTAAAATGCTTCCCATCTTAGAAAAGTATGTCATCGAACATTCACAGCATCAAAATTTTTCCATATCACCCTATAAATTCTAGAGAAGCATACATCAAAATAAATCAACTAATTACTTCTGCAAGTTTACAAAGTAGGTGATCAAATTTTAACCACAGCTACTAATTACCCAAACTTCTTAGTAAACCTAAACTTTTATATTACAGGAGATGACAAAGTTCTGCACAAAACTATGAAATCTTGCAAGGAACAAAAGGAAGTTGACTTTACAGATTGGTTGGGGTGAGATTGGGAAAAGGAACAAGAGAGTAATGCAGAATGACAATAAAAAGCATGGTGCAGGAACTCCAAAAGTCAAGAAAGTTAGTCAGGAGGAGCACATAACTCACGGTTTCAAGTTGCCTCTTTTCTCGATGAAGTCTGCTTAAAAATTTGGAATCTCCGCACTCTTCGATGAGGTTGCCATTGCAGTTGACGAGTCAAAGTAAGCCAATTCGCATAAGAAAAGTGTTGTTTTAATGATGGATAGTGGCCAATTAGTGTGCGAACTATGTCTAGTGAAGTTGTTGGTCGCATTTGAAAACATGGATTCTAAAAAACTTCCGGTACTTGAAGAGGTTGGAAATTTTTTGCAGAAAAGTGCAAAGGTTTACCTTTAGCTCTAAAGACATTTGTGGGCCTATTAAGCTCCAAATCAAGGATTGGAGAGTGGAGATTTGAAAAGTCAAATATGTGAGCTTCCACATTCACTTCTCAACAAATTGTAAGCCTCGTATTTCACTTCTTAAATGTGTCTGTCTCTTCAATCTCTTATTTGGAGCTTAATAAATTAGTAACTGTCTTAAGAACTAAAGGAACCCTTTGCACTTACCTACAACTTTTTTCCCTACCACTTCAAGTTTCCGATGTTACTTAGAACCATTTTCTTTACAATGCATGCTATTTTAATAAGGCTAACAGACTTAACTAGGACATAGCTCAACGCTAATTGACTCACCACACATCGTTAAGGCAGCACATTTACAACCTCTTCAACTTCTGAATATTCTGAATCATATCTTTCTCGACATTGTTACTCGGGAACTATTAAGTGAATTGTCGTCATAGTTGATGAGTTTAAGAAATACAATCAAAAAATAAAATAAAACATTTGTGTATAAACTAATTTGGGCTCATTGATTTTTTGCCTAAGAATAAGAAGATATGAGTCTATAAAACATAAAAGCAACAGAAATACCTATATCCTTCAGACAGAGAAATGAAACTTCTATAACCAACAAATAGGCATAAGAGATGTATCGGTTAAGAGCATATAGTATAAACATTTAATATATTTCATAATTTGCAAATAGCATCAATGACAAATAACTAGAAGTGACATAATTTTTATATTATGCATCTAGTAGCAGAGGAAACACTGAATATATATGTACAGTTTCTGGATATAATTTATTTGTCAGGAAATGTAGTACAATTTTACTTTAGATGTGAAAATTGAATGGTTTGACTCCATTATACCAGCTAAAAGAGTAATTTCTATCACAAACTAGAAGATAAAATTATACAAAGCTAGAGCATGTAAATGAAAGCCTAGACAACCTGAAAACAGATACATATACAAGGACATCTACATGAAAGTAATCAAATATAGAACACAAGATAATTATCACATCCAATCTCGAAATAAATCTTAAGTAAAAACCACTACGCATCAATCCCAATTCTTTTTAACTATGGTCAGACCTGTCTAGCTCCATAACCAACAATTGCCAGTTGATACCCGAGAGCGTGACGGCGTGTCCCATTAATATAAACCCTAGTATTTCAACTATTTTGCCTAACTTGGGCCGGACATACAACTCTTAGAACCGACGAATTCGGGTTAATCCACATACTTCGTTGATGTAAAAGCCCACAAGAATATTGGTGTTATGTTTGTTGGAAAGTGAGACGTAAAAATTATACGGGACGCCCTATTTGGTAGCTCCTTTTTAACCGTTTTGTTTTTCTGTTTGCATCCGTATCTATTTTTTTGTTAAAAGCCTTTTAAAAAGACAATTTTGCCTTTTTTTATTAAAAGAGTACTTTCTCTTCAAGTAAACCCCAGTCATCTACCTTCTCTTCAAGCAAATACTCTCTCTCTCCCGTTCTTCACGTTGTCTCTGAAATCAAACAGTTTTCGTCATTCTTTTTCGATTTTCCAACTGTTTGTTTCCCAATAATGTTACGTATAATCACAGGCACATTGCATTAACTTTCTGGCTTTTATTGTAGTATTAACTTTTACGATTTAATTTCTGGTTTTTGTTTTTGATAGTCATGTTAGTTGAATCGATAGTTTCTTAGGGTTTAGTTTGATTAGTGCATTAGTTTTACTTTTACAATTGTGTTTTTATTTATTTTTTTGAACGTGTGTTTGTGTTTTTGATGAACATTCTATAAATTCTTCAGTGGTTTTTGGAGATGTCGAAATTTTTAAAAAATTTCAGAGTTAAATAAATGATACTATCATGTATACCTTAATTTTAGGGAGCTGAAGTTTTGTTTTGTGTTTTGTATTTTTTGTTATATTTTTTATGAACTTCAGCATTAATTTTGGAGTTTAATTTGTGTTTGCTGAAGTTTATAATAATTCAAGGATACCTTAATTTTGGGAGCTGAAGTTTTTTTTTTTTTTTTTGTGTTTAATTATTGGTGTTAAAATTCTGCTTTGTTGAAATTTTTGTTTTGTAACTGGTGAACTTCAGCATTTTTAGGGAAGTGACGTGTTGTTTTATTTTTTGTGAACTTCAGCATTTAGGAGTTGAAGTTTTTATTTTTGTTTTGGTGAACTTCAGCAATTAGGAGCTGAAGTTTTTGTTTTATATTTGCTGAGTTTCAGTCTCCTTAGAGCTGAAGTTTTTAACTGATTTTTTGATAATGTTCTGATGTTATTTTTGCTATCTTTTACTTTCTTTGAACAGATGGCATCTACAAATCATAAAGCACCTACAAATCCTAAAGCACCTAAAGATCCTAAAGAAACTAAAGCATTTAAACAACGTAGAATATTAAAAGGTCCTTCAATCCCTGTTTCTCCACCTACAAGACTAGGGGATAGATATTTTGAGTTTCGAGATTGGTTTAAATGTCGTGCTTACTGGAAGGGGAACCACGATTTGAAGTGTTTTTGTCACGACCTGATTTCGGAGTCGTGATGGAGTCTGTCGTGGAACCAGGCAAGCCTCCCCTTTGTTTCTAAGCTATTGAGTGCCGAAGTTTTAACAATTTAACTAATTAACTTCAGCGTCTTCTGCTGAAGTTTTTACAAATGAACTAATTAACTTCAGCATTTCTGCTGAAGTTTTCAAAAAGCTCATGACGACAAAACTATAGAATGCAGGACAAAGCTTCAGCATATTGAGTGCTGAAGTTTTTACAATTTAACTTATTAACTTCAGCATCTTCTGCTGAATTTTTTCAAAAAACTCATGACACCATAACTATAGAATCCAGGACAAAACTTCAGCATATCGAGTGCTGAAGTTTTTACAAATGAACTAATTAACTTTAGTATTTCTACTGAAGTTTTTCAAAAAGCTCATGACGACAAAACTATAGAATGCAGGACAAAGCTTCAGCATATTGAGTGCTGAAGCTTTTACAATCTAACTAATTAATTTCAGCATCTTCTGCTGAAGTTTTTACAAATGAACTAATTAGCTTCAGCATTTCTGCTGAAGTTTTTCAAAAAGCTCATGGATATTTTTATATTTTTTTAACTTGATACTTATCTTTTTCACATTTACTAGGTACTTTGGGTCTTTTATCACCTACTTATATTACATTTATATTGATTATCTGAAAATTTATGAGGCTGAAGTTATTTTTTTACTATAGAAAAATTGTGGACAGGCTGAAGTAATATTTACCACCTACTTGTTTTACCATCTACTTATCTTGTTACATTGAATTTCTCTGAACGTAAAACAGTAAAACAGACCTCAAAAGTTACTTTTACATTTGTTGATACTAAATTGATTAGGTGCACTCTTTTGCTATATTAACAACCTCTTCAATTGAAAATTTCATAGTCATTCATAGACTTCTATCATATTTCTTTAAATTTATATTCATTCTTAGCCTTTTAGCTTTTTTTTAAAGAAAGAATGTTTGGTGCAAGCGGAAGTAGGAAGCTTATTGTGATGACCCAAGGGGCCATTTTAAGAATTTTGACTCCGTTCTATGCTTAATATCCATAAAAACACTAATTTTAAATATTTTGACTTGCGTGCGTAGTCCGAGCGTGAAACCGGAAAGCTTTTATGTGAAAATATGAGAAATAGTTATTTCTAGAATTTAAATTTGATTATAGTTAACTTTGATCAATATTTTGAGTAAACGGACCCGGATCTGTGTTTCGACGATCTCGGGAGGTCCGCAATAAAATATGGGACTTGGGCGTATGCCCGAAATTGAATTCCTGAGGTCCCAAGCCTTAGAAATCAATTTTTGAAAGAAATTATTTTGCTGAATTATTAATGAAATAAAGAAATGAATTAACGTTTGAAACCGTTGGTATCGGGCCCGTATTTTGGTTCCGGAGCTTGATATAGGTTTGTTATGATATTTAATACTTGTCTGCGAAATTTGGTGAGAATAGGATTTATTTGACGTGATTCGGACGTCCGGTTGATAAATAGTGAACTTTAAGTGTTCTTGAGAAAAATAATGAGTTTTGAGGTTTAATTCATAGTTTTACATATTATTTTAATGATTTGATCACACGAGCACGTCCGTATGATGCTTTTAGACTTGCGTGCATATTTGGTTTAGATCCCCGAGGGCTCGGGTGAGTTTCAAATAGGTTTAGGTTGTGTTGCACTCGTTCTTTCTTATGCTTCGACGTTGTTTCTTCAAGCATAAATGATATCAATTTGAACAAATGAGCTCATATTTTTGTTTTGAATGAAGTATTAGATATCGTAATTACGGACTCGTAGCAAAAAGAATAATCGAATTTGGACATTGTAAGAGAATTTTATGGTCATTTTACTAAGGTTGCCAGATTTTGTAGGTTAATTACGAAATTGCCATTGACGGCGTATTAAAAATCTGCACTATTTGCAAATATTAAAACCTACATATCTCCTTCATTATAAGGTCAAGTTGAGTGATTCAAAAGCCTAAATTGACTAAAATTTTACAAGGAATCCATTGGAGGCATAAAAATTGAGTTTATGGATCGTTTGGCATGATAAACAAGGCAGAATAGCTGGCAGAAAAATATAAAACGAGCAGACTTCTTCTTCTTCATATTTTCGAACCCCACAGCCCTAGGAACGAATTTCTTCACCAAATATCATTCCCAAGTCATAGTTGATCAATTCTAAAAATTTTCTCTTTCAATTACTCATTGTTTTTCATCACTTTTAAATCAAAAACTAAGATTTTTCATGGTAAAAATTGAGGGTTTGGGTAGAATTAGGGAATTTTGTAAAAATCGAATCTTTACCTCGAATTGAGGTCGGATTTCGAAACTAATTGTATATTTGGGTTCGTGGGTGAATGGGTTAACATAATTTGGTCCGAACCCCGAGTTTAGACCAAGCGGGCCCGGAGTCGGATTTTCACTTTTTTTTTAGAAAACTTAGAAAAAATTATAATTTTCAATAAAGTTAGTTCCTCTAGCCTTAATTAATGATATTGAGTTAATTATGATTAGATTCAAGCAAGTTAGAGCAAGATTCTAAAGGAAAAGTCATATATGAGCAGTGAGTGGCCTGCGAAATTGAGGTAAGTATTTGGTCTAACTTTGACTTGGGAGAATAGGAATCCCCACTTGTTTGCTATGTGAAATGCATGTGTGTGGTGTATAGGTGACATGACGAGTATCTATGCACCACCAAATTGTCTGTTAAACATGATCTCTTTCCCGTTCCCAACTTAATTGATTCTTGTCTTAATTGTTCTATGTTTATTATTGTTTCTAGGACTACTTCGCCTTGTTATTTTGTTCTTTAAATATGTTGTGGTTATTTTGAAAAGAGTATTGGTTGTTTTAGCTGGTTCCCTTGTGGTACAAAACGGTTGAGCGATTTGGTATTGTTTTTACGAGATATATATACATATTTATGTTCCTGTTGGTTTCATGGTTGAGAGGATATTGATAAAGTTATGAGAAAAATATAGTTTTTTATTTATAATTGTTGAGACAAAAATATTGTAAAGGGATTGGCCTAAATTGTGAAATTTATGAATAAATTGATATGAGATGTCTGGTGGGAGCGGGTTGCATACCGCAACAAGGAGTGATAAGGGTGAATAGGTGGGATAGGGTTGCACTCCGCAACATGAGTAATAAGGGTGATATATTTAGGGAGGAGCAATAAGGGTAGACAAGCGGGAGCGGGTTGCACGCCGCAACAAGGAGCAATAAGGGAGGACATTTATATTTTTACTGAATTTCAAAGAAAATAAAGATTTGAAAAGCTTAAATGTTTATTTTACTATTCTTCATATTTTTGGCACTACTTTTATTTAAAGTTAAAGTTTGGAAACTTGGAATTTTTTTTGAGAATTGGTTATAGCTGAGACCTGGAAAAGGCGACTGAGTTATTTTATTGTCGTTGCAGTATTTAATTATTTGTTTAGATTTCCTTCTTGCTTCATATATTATNACAGGTTATATTGCTAAAGCCCCGTCGTAGCCTCGTCACTACTTCGTCGAGGTTAGGCTCGACACTTACTCAGTACATGGGGTCGGTTGTACTGATACTACACTCTGCACTCTTTTGTGCAGATCCAGGTACTAGCCAGCAATAGAGATTTTTAGAACAGTCATCTATTCATTCGGAGACACGAGGTATATCTGCTGGAGTTCGCAGATCCCGAGAGTCTTCTCCTATTCTTATAAAATTATTTTAATATATTCAGAACACTTACACTATTTCTTCAACCCAGTATTTGTAGTATTCTTTAGTAGTTCATGAATTGTGACACCAGACTCTGGGGTAGTTCTAGATTTATTTAATTAGTTCGTGGCTCGCTTAATTTATTGTTTATTTATTTTATATTTGGAATTATTTTTTGAAAGCCATTAGATTGATTTTAATTTAAAATTGTTCTATCCGGTTTAAATGATTAATTAACGAAAATAGTTGAGCGAACTCTAACATTGGCTTTCCTAGCAAGTGCGGTGTTAGGCGCCATCACGATCCCTAAGGTTGAGGGAATTTGGGTTGTGACACTACAATGGATGAAATTATGCAGAAGTGGGAGAGTTTGAAGTCTGATTGGAACAGTACGTAGCAATGTGTAATCTTATGCATAAATGAGATCAAATAAAGGGTGATTGGGAAAGAATCAAACCAAAGTTTATTGCCGATGAACCATTCCAGGATAGGCTTAACCTTGAAGGTAGTTGTCAAGGTTATTCAACCTCATTTGACAAGGTTGTCCAGAAGTTTGATTTTTTTAAGTTTCCCATCTAGGACGACTATGCCAAGCTGCAAAATAACCTGAAGTGTAACGACTTGACCGGTCATTTTGTGTTATCGGACCCCGTTCCCCTAAATGAAACTTCCCATAGCCGCTTATTGTGATTTATGACTTGCGGGGACGGGTGGTTCGGGATTCGGAAGCGTTTAGAGTGATATAGGAACACTTGGTTCCTAAGGTTGGCCTTTAAGGCCAAGTTTGACTTCGGTCAATATTTTGAGTAAACGACCTCGGAATCAAGTTTCGATGGTTCCGATAGCTTCGTATGATGATTTTGGACTTGGGCATATGTTCGGAATGGGTTTTGGATGACCCGGGAGCGTTTCGGCACCCAATAGCGAAATAAGAGTTTCCTTAAGTTCATATTATGGTTTGGGATGCGTTTTTGTGTTATCGAGGTCCAAACGGAATTTCGAGATCGGGAATAGTTCTGTTATGTCATTTATGACTTGCTTGCAAAATTTGGTGTCATTCCGAGTAGTAAAGGTAGATTCCGCGCATTGTTAGCAAATTCAAGAACTTAAAGTTCCTAAGTTTGATTCTAGGGGTTTTGAGGTGTGATTTTGAGTTTTAGCGTTGTTTTGGGTGTTTCGAAGGCTCGAACGAGTCCGTATTATGATTTGGGACTTGTTGGTATATTCGGACGGGGGCTCGGGTGGGCCCAGGTGCCTCTCGGGCACCAGACGAGGTCAAAAACCAGCTGAAGCAGTTGCTGGTGCACCTGATCTGGTGTGATCGCAGGTGCGGTTTCCCAGTCACAGGTGCGAGACCGCTCATACGGTCCTTGACTCGCAGGTGCGGCTTCAGGTAAGGCTGCCCCTTTCTCGCAGGTGCGGATAATATCTGTAGGAGCGGAGCCACATGTGCGAGCTCCACTCCGCAGGTGCGAGCCCAGGCCCCTTGCCCCTCTTCTGCAGGTGCGAGACTTTTCTCGCAGGTGCGAGACAGCAGGTGCGGTTCTTGAGCCGCAGGTGCGGTATCCTTGTAGGCAGTGAGTTCTTTAAAACACGGAAAACAATCATTTTCACCCCATTTCTTCCCCATAGTCGACCTTGAGAGCTTGGAAAAGAATCAAACGACCTAGCTACTAAAAGGTAAGTGATTTCTACTCTAATTTTATTTTAATACATGATTCCTAGGTAGATTAACCTCTTAATTAGTGAAAATCAAGTGTTAGAGTAAAACCTTAGGGCTTTATGAAATTTGGGGAATTACCCACTAACTAGCTATGAAATCATACAAAAACCATATATTAATGATCCTTAGGGTATGGGTAAGTGTTTCCTTCAAGAATTTCCGGAATCCGAGCATGCAGACCCGGGGTATATTTTGGGGATTTTTCAAAGTAGGTTGAAATAACTACTTAATTAGGTAAATTTCATACTTTTGAGCATAGATTAATTCAGGTATACAATATTTTACTAGTTTCGAGTCCTTAGGAGACGAGTTTGGAGTTTCGGGCGCGTTCTTGACCAGAAAAGTAGGTTCGACACGAGGTAAGTCTCCTTTCTAATCTTGTACGAGGGAATTGTCCCCATAGGTGATTATAAATAATTGCATGTCCTTATTTGCGAGGGGCTACGCACGCACGAAGTGACGAGAGTCCGTGCTTAGCTACTACTATGTTATGTTGGGTAGTTCTAGGACTCACAATCATGCTTTTATGTGCCTTACATGTGTCCCTAAATGTATTTTGAGTTGCATAGTATCCTTGAATTAGTACGAGAGTATTAGGAAGTATGTTCATTATATTGCTTAATTTCTTGCTTTTACGTATAATCTATTTAAATCCCTAAATATCGATAATTTTGTGTATGTATACGGCACCCGCGTCGCATGTATGATTCGTGAGCGGGATAGCCCTACTATTATGTCAACCGCGTCGCATGTTCGATTCGCGAGTGGGGTAATAGATGCATCTATGATTTGAGCCGTTCGACCCTTGGCAATGCACATTTATTTTCGCGACGCTTCGGCCGTACGCTTCCGGCATACTATGTGCTATATAATTTACTGGGAGTTTTGTTGTAATTGTATAAACTATTTCATGTGAAAAGGTAATTTAGTACATTATATGCTAGTGAAATTTGACATGCAAAAGTAACTACAATTATACTTGATATTTTATGTCTTTGTGATTACTACGATTGTTATGCCTGCCTAGACCTTATTAAATTGTGTTATTTAAAATTTTGACCCTAGTAAGTATCACGTCTACCTCTCGTCACTAGTTTTTCGAGATTAGGCGGGATACTCACTGGGTATATATTTGCTTATGTACTCATGCTACGCTTTTTTACTTAATTGTACAGGCTCTGAGGCAGGTGCATTTGGGTATTCATCCGGAGCTCGTCCCTGACGTATATTTGGCGTGGACTTCTCGGTGAGCCGCTTTCCTTGATGTTTTTCTCTGGCAACACCTTGGAGTTCCTCTTTTCTTTTGCTATGTATGTATTACTTTCCTTCAGACAGTAGGGCAAACTTGTACTTTCTTTTGGATACTCGTTTCTATTAGATGCCCGTAGACCTGTGACGCCAGTTCCTGGCATGCCCATGTAGTGGATATTCTATCTTTTGGGTTGTAATTATTGGTGGTGATTACTATATTTATTACTCACTTTTGGTTGTTTAAGTCATTTGTTTACTTCAAAATTTAAAATCTAAAATAAAAACCTCTCAAGTATGGGAAATTATTTTATTATTTAAAAAGGGATTACTAGTAAATTAAGGTTGGTTTTCCTGACATCGGAGTTAGGCGCGACCTAAATTGGGATTTGGGTCGTGACAACATGGTATCATAGCTCTAGGTTCATGTAGGTCTCACAATTCACGGGAAAACCCATTAGAGTCTTGTGGATCGGTACGGAGACGTCTGTACTTATCTTCAGAAGGCTATAGGGTGTTAGGATGTAACGACCCGACCGGTCGTTTTGCATTATCGGACCCTTTTCCCCAAAATGAAACTTCCCATAACGTCTTATTATGACTTATGACTTGCGGGGACTGGTGGTTCGGGATTCGAAAGTGTTTAGAGTGCTATAGGAACACTTGGTTCCTTAAGGTTGTCCTTTAAGGCCAAGTTTGACTTCGGTCAACATTTTTAGTAAACGACCTTAGAATCGAGTTTCAACGGTTCTCGTAGCTTTGTACGTTGATTTCGGACTTGGGTGTATGTTCAGAATGGATTTTGGATGACCCGGGAGCGTTTCGGTGCCCAATATTGAAATAAGAGTTCCTTAGGTTCCTATTGTGATTTGGGACGTATTTTTGAGTTATCGAGGTCCGGACGAAATTCCGAGATCGGGAATAGTCCCGTTATGTCATTTATGACTTGCCTGCAAATTTTGGTGTCATTCCGAGTAGTATAGGTCGGTTCGGCGCGTTGTTAGCAAAGTTAAGGAAACTTAAAGTTCCTAAGTTTGGTTCTAGGGGTTTTGAGGTGCGATTTTGAGTTTTAGCATTGTTTTGGGTGTTCTGAAGGCTTGAGCGAGTCCGTATTATGATTTGGGACGTGTTGGTATATTTGGACGGAGGCTCGGGTGGGCCCAGGTTCCTCCCGAACACCATACGAGGCCAAAAACTAGCTGAAATAGTTACTGATGCACCTATTCTGGTGTGACCGTAGGTGCGGTTGCCCAGTCGCAGGTGCGGGACCGCTCCTACGGTCCCAGCCTCGCAGGTGTGACCCCTAGCGAGCAGCCCATTTCTCGCAGGTGTGGACAAAGTTTCGCAGGAGCGGAGACGTAGGTGCGGTCTCCTCTCTGCAGGTGCGGGCCCAGGTTCCTCGTCCATTTCTGCAGGTGCGAGCCTTTGTTCGCAGGTGCGGTCCTTGAGCCGCAGGTGCGGAACCACTGTCAGGCAGTGTGTTTCTTAAATACGGGATTCTTCATTGTTTTCTTCATTCCTTCCTCCATTAAAACACTTTGAGAGCTTGGGAAAGGGGATCCACGATCCAACCACTGTGAGGTAAGTAAATTCCATCCCAAAGTTGGTTTAATTCATGAACTCTTAGTTAAGTTAACCTTCTTAATTAGTAAAAATCAAGAATTGGGTAGCAACCTAGGGCTTTCAGGAATTTACAGAATTACCCGTCAATTAGCTATGAAATCAATTAAAAATCATGTATTAATGATCGTTAGGTCATGGGTGAGTGGTTCCTTCGTGAATTTTCAGAATCCGAGCGTGCGGGCCCGGGGTGAATTTTGGGATTTCTTCAAGAATGATGAATTTACTAAATAAGTAAGAGAATTTCCATACTTTGAACATAAATGGATGTATTTGTATAACATTTGGCTAGTTTCGAGTCCTCAGTTGTAGAGTTTGGAGTTTCGGGCGCGTTCTTGGTCCGGGAAGTAGATTCGACACGAGGTGAGTCTCCTTTCTAACCTTATAAAGGGGAACTGTCCCCCACTAGGTGATTTAAATGCTATATGTGATAATTGTGGGGGCTACGTACTTACAAAGTGATGAGAGTCTGTACGTAGCGGCTATTACTATTATGTTCGGGTAGTTAGGCCCACATCATGCCTTGTGTTTTACTTTATATGAACTACATGCTTAATAAATTAAATGTTACATGCGGCTTATTTCCCTGAGGTCATGGAATTTGAGAAAACTTGTAAGGAATTGTTCACTGAAAAGTAATTTAAAAAGGAATAATGTGTGTGCATGTGACCGCTTCGCAATTTACATTCCGCGACGGAGTGTGATTTCCCCCACTCTTATGGGAACGGGCCTTACGCCACGGCTGATTGAGAGGTGCACTTTTGGTTCGGGTCGTTTGATCCTCGGCAGTGCATAGAGAGGATTACTTTATGGCAAAGATGCACTTTTGGTTCGGGCCATTCGATCCTCGACAGTGCATAGGTGTGAGTACTTTATGGTAAGGTGCAATTATGGTTCGGGCCGTTCGACCCTCGCCAGTGCATGGACATGACTATCTTATGACTCCGGCCGGTTGTCCTTACCCTGCATGCGCATGATTTATTTGTTACTAAATTCATGGACATTGATCTGACAGATAATGGTGGGAAGGTGAAGTAGTAATTGTTTTTTTCATTCTCAGTACTTACTTGGATTTCAGTGCCTTATATATAATTGTTGATTCACTTCCCTTACATGCCTACCGTTTCCATCATATTCTGTTAAATTATATTGTTGGACCTTAGTGAGTGTCATGTCGACCTCTCGTCACTACCTCTTCGAGGTTATGCGGGATACTCACTAGGTACATATATATATTTACGTACTCATGCTACGCTTCTATACTTAATTGTACAGGTTCTGAAGTTGGTGCATCTGGTTGTCGGACCGGATCTTGACTTTGATTATAGACGGACCTGACTTCACGGTGAGCTGATTTTCTCCTGGCGATCTCCGGCAGCACCATGGGGTTTCTTTTGCTTATTTCCCGTCTATTTCCTTCAGACAGTAGGACCGTATATTATATATTTTGTATATTCTGTTAGTATGCCCGTAGGACTTGTGACACTAGTTCCTGGCACATACGTGATAGTTATTATGGATTTTGGGTTTGTATATATTGGCTTACGCCTCTTCATGACTGCTTTTGATTAAAAAACTGGCTAATTATCCTTGTCGATTCATGTTTTAAGTTTTAAAAAAACTGAGTATATGTCGAGATGTTTAATCTAATAAGAAAGAACCCTTAGTAAATTGAGTGTTGGCTTGCCCGACCCCGCTGTTGGGCGCCATCACGACCTAAGATAGGATTTTGGGTCGTGACAACATGGTAACAGAGCGCTAGGTTCACGTAGGTCTCACAAGTCACGGGCAAACCCAGTAGAGTTTTGCGGATCGGTACAGAGACGTCTGTACTTATCTTTAGGAGGTTATAGGGTGTTAGGAAACCTCTCTTTGTTCTTACTCTATTGTGCAGTCGATGATTTACTAAATTCATTCTTCTATTCTCTTACAGATTGTGAGGACGCATGCATCTGATGTTCCAGACCCGGGAAGGGCCGCTACCCCCGTTGTCCGAGGCCGTGGCAGAGACCGGGGGAGGGCACCGGCCCGAGGTATGGGACGAGGGCATCCCAGAGCTATTCCGGTTCCACCACCAGGGGAACCTATCATTGAGGAGCAGGACGAGGTGCCTCCAGCAGATCCTGTTCCAGTAGACTTCATGACGGCGCCAAGCTTCCAGGCAGTCATGGGCCGTATGATGAGATTTATGGACACCATGTCCCAGGTTGGTTTATTTCCAGCAGATCCTGCCACTTCACGGGTGGGAGGGGGAGTCCAGACCCCTACTGCCCAAGCTGCAGGCTAGACAGCAGCATTATATCATACCCCGGGTACACTTCCCGTGGGTGGGGTCCATCCTGTTACAGCAGCACATGAGCCCAGACCAGCTGCGGACGGCGATCCGCAGAAGCTATTGGATAGATGGAATCGATTGCACCCTCCAGTTTTTGGGGGGTGAGCGAGGCGAGGATGCCCAGGATTTTGTGGATAGGTGCAAGGACAGACTGCACAACACGAGGATACTAGAGTCCCATGGAGTGGATTTCACTACCTTTCAGTTGGAGGGCAGAGCTCGTAGGTGGTGGCAGTCCTATATTCTCAGCAGACCAGCAGATTCTCCTCCTGTCACTTGGGAGCAGTTCACGCAGATGTTTCTAGATAGATATATCCCACCCTCTGAGAGGGAAGAGCTGCGGTATCAGTTTGAGCGGCTAGAGGAGGGACAGATGTCAATGACAGATTATGTGGCCTGATTTTCAGAGTTGTCTCACCATGCACTCATGATATTATCTACTGATGCAGAGAGGGCGTGAAGATTTGTGGCTGGGTTGCATTCAGGTATTAGGGCCACCATGGCCCGAGAGGTGGAGATGGGTACTACTTATCAGCTCGTGGTAGAGATTGCTCGTAGGCTCGAGGGGTATCGGTCGAGGAGCAGGGAGCAGGGGCAGCAAGAAAAGAGGGCTAGATTATCTGGAGATTTCAGAGGTGCCCCAGCTAGGGGCAGAGGTCAGTTTAGCAGTGGTCAGCCCAGCAGGCCTTTATATTCAGCACTTCCGCCACCTCCACGAGGTGTTCCAGCAAGGCCTCATTTAAGCGCCATGCCAGAGTGTTCCTACCGTCCTCCAGCCATTCAGAGTTCACCCAGTGGTTATCCCAATCATCCGAGATCCTCCGACCCCTACTTCAGTGCTATGCCAGAGGGACATCGCCCTCCGGCCGTTTAGGGTTCTTCTTTGGGGTAGCAGACTATGGTACATGAGAGTTGTTAGGAGTCTGGAGAGCCAGGTCATATGAGGAGGCAATGTACCAGGTTTCGGGGTAAGGCCGCACAATAGGGTTATCAGCCGATGGGTCCGGCACCAGCAGTCCGGCCACCTAGAGGTGGAGAACAGGTTGACAGGGGTCGTCCTAGAGGTGGAGGCCAGTCAGGGGGTGGTCAGGCAGCTCATGTTCACTCTGGTGGAGCTCAGTTTTTCGGTACTCCGGCTGGATTCTATGCCATTCCGGCCAGATCAGATGTAGTGGCCTCAGACGCCGTGATCACATGTATTATCTCAGTATGTGGTAGGGAGGCTTCAGTATTATTTGATCCAGGATCCACCTATTCATATGTTTCAGCATTATTTTCTCATTTTCTAGATGCTCCTCGTGAGTCCTTGGGTTCTCCTATATATGTGTCCACTCTTCTGGGCGATTCTGTGGTGGTAGACCGGATTTATCGGTCTTGTGAGATCACCTTCTATGGGTTCGAGACCAGAGCAGACCTTTTGTTGCTCGACATAGTTGATTTTGAGATTATTCTAGGCATGGATTGGCTATCTCCTTATCATGTCGTGCTAGATTTCCATGCCAAGACAGTTACTTTAGCCATGCCCGAGTCGCCTAGGCTGGAGTGGAGGGGTTCCTCAGTCAGTGCAGCCATCCGGGTTATTTCATACATGAAGGCTCGGCATATGGTCGAGAAGGGTTGTCTGGCCTATTTTGATTATGTGCGGGACACCACCGCCGAGTCTCCGACAATTGATTCAGTGACGGTGGTTCGAGAGTTTGCTGATGTATTTCCTTTAGACCGTCCAGGCATGCCTCCGGACCGTGATATTGATTTCTGCATTGATTTAGCTCCAGGCACCCAGCCTATATCTATTCCTCCATATCGTATGGCTCCGAAGAAGTTGAAGGAGCAGCTTGAGGGGTTGTTAGCAAAGGGGTTCATCAGACCGAGTGTATCTCCGTGGGGTGATCTAGTTCTATTCGTGAAGAAGAAGGATGGGTCCATGCGGATGTGTATTGATTACCGCCAGTTAAACAAGGTTACCATTAAGAACCAGTTGCAGGGTGCTCATTATTTTTGTTTTCTAAGATTGATTTGAGATTGGGATATCATCAGTTGAAGATTCGGGCTTCAGATGTTCCGAAGACTGCTTTTCGTACGAGATATGGCCACTATGAGTTCCTGGTGATGTCCTTTGGCTTGACTAATGCCCCAGCAACATTCATGGACTTGATGAATAGGGTTTTCAGGCCATATATTGATTCCTTTGTTATTATCTTCATACATGACATCTTGATTTACTCGCATAGCCTGGGTGAGCACGAGCAGCATTTGAGGTTGTGCTCCAGACCTTGCGGGAACAGAAGCTATATGCTAAGTTCTCCAAGTGTGAGTTCTGGTTGGATTTTGTAGCATTCCTGGGGCATATGGTATCCGGAGAGGGTATCAAGGTTGATCCTCAGAAGATCGAGGCAATTCAGAGTTGGTCGCGTCCTACTTCAGCTATAGAGATCAGGAGCTTTTTGGGCCTAGCAGGCTATTATTGCCAATTTGTGGAGGGGTTCTCTTCTATTGCAACTCCATTGACCAGATTGACTCAGAAGAATTCCCCGTTCCGATGGTCTGACGAGTGTGAGGTGAGCTTTCAGAAGCTCAAGACAGTATTGACCTCAACACCAGTTCTAGTATTGCCTTCCGATTTTGGGATGTATACATTATATTGCAACGCTTTGCGCATTGGATTTGGGTGTGTGTTGATGCAGGAAAGGAGAGTTATTGCTTATGCTTCGTGCCAGCTAAAGGTTCATGAGAAGAATTACCCTGTGCACGATTTGGAGTTGGCGCCGATTTTTCATGCTCTTAAGATTTGGAGGCACTACTTGTATGGAGTGTCCTGAGAGGTTTATGAGACCACCGTAGCTTGGAGCACTTGTTCAAGAAGAGGGATCTTAATTTGAGGAAGCGTAGATGGCTTGAGTTGTTGAAGGATTATGATATCACCATTCTTTATCATCTGGGCAAGGCAAACGTGGTAGCAGATGCTTTGAACAGGAAGCTTGAGAGTATGGGTAGCTTGGCTTATATTGTAGAAGAGGATAGACCTATAGCCTTGGACATTCAGTCCTTGGCCAATCGCCTGGTGAGATTAGACCTTTCAGAGCCTCGTCAAGTTTTAGCACATGTGGTTGCTCAGTCTTCGTTATTAGGGGAGATTAAGGCCCGACAGTTCTATGATCCGTGCTTAGCAGAGCTTCGGGAGACAGTGGTTCAGGGTAGGGCCAAGGAGGTTACTAATGGCGAGGATGGTGTTCTAAGACTTCAGGGCCACTTATGTGTTCCTAATGTTGATGGCTTGAGGGAGATGATTCTAGAGGAGGCACACAGTTCTTGGTATTCTGTTCATCTTGGTGCTACAAAGATGTATCGTGATTTGAAGCAGCATTACTGGTGGAGGCGGATGAAGAGGGACATCGTGGAGTATGTGACTAGGTGTCTTAATTGACAGCAGGTGAAGTATGAGCACCAGAGGCCAGTAGGACTACTTCAGCAGATGTCCATTCCTGTATGGAAATGGGAGCGCATCACTATGGACTTCATGGTTGGGTTGCCTCGGACTTTGCGGAAGGTTGACGCGGTTTGGGTCATTGTGGATAAATTGACCAAATCGGCACATTTCATTCTAGTAGCTACTACTTATACATCTGAGAGGTTAGCCTAGATCTACATTTGGGAGATAGTCCGGTTGTACGGTGTGCCGGTGTCCATTATATCAGATCGAGGTCCTGAGTTCACCTCGCATTTCTGGAGAGCATTGCATAGTGAGATGGGTACCAAGATAGATCTCACCACATCCCTCATACTGATGGCCAGTCAAAACGTACAGTTCAGATATTGGAGGAGATGCTCAGGGCATGCGTGATTGACTTCGGGGGTTAGTGGGACCAGTTCTTTCCTCTGGCCGAGTTTGCTTATAATAATAGTTACCAGTCCAGCATCGAGATGGCCCCATTTAAGGCTTTATATGGCCGACGATGTCGTTCCCCTATCGGGTGGTTTGAGCCTTGTGAGACTAAGTTATATGGTACTGACCTGGTGAGGGGTGCTTTGGAGAGGGTGAAGTTGATTCAGGAGAGGCTCCGCACAGCACAGTCCAGACAGAAGAGTTACGCGGATCAGAGGGCACGTGATGTATCATTTATGGAGGGAGACAAGGTTCTGTTGAAGGTCTCACCGATGAAAGGTATCATGAGGTTTGGGAAGAAGGGAAAGCTGAGCCCGAGGTTTATAGGTCCTTTCGAGGTGTTGAGGCGAGTTGGGGAGGTTGCTTACTAGCTAGCCTTACCTCCCAGTTTATCAGGAGTTCATCCGGTCTTTCATGTATCCATGCTCCATAGGTACCACGTCGATATCTCTCACGTGGTTGATTTCAGCACTATTCAGTTGGATGAGAGGTTGGGCTACGAGGAGGAGCCAGTTGCTATTATTGATAGACAAGATCGTCAGTTGAGGTCCAAGAGAGTTTCTACAGTGAAGGTCCAGTGGAGGGGCCAACCAGTCGAGGAAGCGACCTAGGAGTCCGAGGAGGACATGCGGAGCAGATATCCGCACTTATTCAGCACTTCAGGTATGATTCTAGACTCGTTCGAGGACGAACGTTTGTTTATGAGGTGGAGAATGTACCGACCCGATCGGTCGTTTTGCATTATCGGACCCCGTTCCCCAAAATGAAACTTCCCATAGCAGCTTATTATGACTTATGAATTGCGAGGACTGGTGGTTTGGGATTCGGAAGTGTTTAGAGTGCTATAGGAACACTTGGTTCCTTAAGGTTGGCCTCTAAGGCCAAGTTTGACTTCGGTCAACATTTTTAGTAAACGACCTCGAAATAGAGTTTTGACGGTTCCGGTAGCTTCGTATGTTGATTTCAGACTTGGGAGTATGTTCGGAATGGGTTTTGGATGACCCAGGAGCGTTTCGGCGCCCAATATTGAAATAAGAGTTCCTAAGGCTCCTATTGTGGTTTGGGACGTGTTTTTGCGTTATCGAGGTCTGGACAGAATTCTAAGACCGGGAATAGTTCTGTTATCTCATTTATGACTTGCTTGCAAAATTTGGTGTCATTCCGAGTAATATAGGTCGGTTCGGCGCGTTGTTAGCGAAGTCAAGGAAACTTAAAGTTCCTAAGTTTGGTTCTAGGGGTTTTGAGGTGTGATTTTGAGTTTTAGCATTTTTTTTGGGTTTTTTGAAGGATCAATCGAGTTCATATTATGATATGGGACATGTTGGTATATTTGGACGGGGGCTCGGGTGGGCCCAGGTGCCTCCCATACACCGCACGAGGCCAAAAACCAGCTAAAATAGCTGCTGGTGCACCTGTTCTAGTGTGACTGCAGCTGCGGTGCCCAGTTGCAGGTGCGGGACTGCTCTTGCGGTCCCGGCCTCGCAGGTGCGACCCCCAGCGTCAGCCCATTACTCGTAGGTGCGGACAAAGTCCCACAGGAGAGGAGACGCATGTGCAGTCTCCTCTCCACAGGTGCGGGCCCAGGCTTCCTCGTCCATTTCCGCAGGTGCGAGCCTTTGCTCGCAGGTGCGAGACTGCATGTGCGGTCCTTGAGTCGCAGGTGCGGAACCACTGTCAGGAAGTGTGTTTCTTAAATACAGGATTCTTCATTGTTTTCTTCATTCCTTCCTCCATTAAAACACTTTGAGAGCTTGGGAAAGGGGCTCCACGATCCAACCACGGTGAGGTAAGTAAATTCCATCCCAAAGTTGGTTTAATTTCATGAACTCTTAGTTAAGTTAACCTTCTTAATTAGTAAAAATCAAGAATTGGGTAGTAACCAAGGGCTTTCGGGAATTCAGAGAATTACCCGTCAATTAGCTATGAAATCAAGTAAAAATCATGTATTAACGATCCTTAGGTTATAGGTGAGTGGTTCCTTCGTGAATTTTTGGAATTCGAGCGTGTGGGCCCGGGGTTAATTTTGGGATTTCTTCAAGAATGATGAATTTACTAAATAAGTAGGAGAATTTCCATACTTTGAGCATAAATTGATGTATTTGTATAACATTTGGCTTGTTTCGAGTCCTCTGGTGTAGAGTTTGGAGTTTCGGGCGCGTTCTTGGTCCGAGAAGTAGATTCGACACGAGGTGAGTCTCCTTTCTAACCTTATAAAGGGGAACTGTCTCCCCTAGGTGATTTAAATGCTATATGTGATAATTGTGGGGGTTACGTACGTACAAATTGACGAGAGTCCATACGTAGCGGCTATTACTATTATGTCCGGGTAGTTAGGCCCACATCATTCCTTGTGTTTTACTTGATATGAACTACATGCTTAATAAATTAAAGGTTACATGTGGCTTATTTCCCCGAGGTCATGGAATTTGAGAAAACTTGTAAGGAATTGTTCAATGAAAAGTAATTTAAAAAGGAATAATGTGTGTACATGTGACTGCTTCGCAATTTACATTCCGCGAGCAGAGTGTGATATTCCCCACTCTTATGGGAACGTGTCGTATGCCACGATGGATTGAGAGATGCACTTTTGGTATGGGCCGTTCGATCCTCGGCAGTGCATAGAGAGGATTACTTTATGGCAAAGATGCACTTTTGGTTCGGGCCGTTCGATCCTCGACAGTGCATAGATGTGAGTAATTTATGGTAAGGTGAACTTATGGTTCGGGCCGTTCGACCCTCGGTAGTGCACGGACATGACTATCTTATGACTCCGGCCAGTTGTCCTTACCCTGCATGCGCATGATTTATTTGTTACTAAATTCATGGACATTGATCTAACGGATAATTGGGGGTAGGTGAAGTAGTAATTGTTTTATTCATTCTGAGTACTTCCTTGGATTTCAGTGCCTTATATATAATTGTTGCTTCACTGCCCTTACATACCTACCATTTCTATCATATTCTGTTAAATTATATTGTTGGACCTTAGTGAGTGTCATGTCGACCTCTCATCACTACCTTTTCGAGGTTAGGCGGGATACTCACTAGGTACATATATATTTATGTACTCATGCTACGCTTCTGTACTTAATTGTACAGGTTCTGAGGCTGGAGCATCTGGTTGTCGGACTGGAGCTTGAATTTGATTATAGACGGACCTGACTTCACAGTGAGCTGATTTTCTCCTGGAGATCTCCGGCAGCACCATGGGGTTTCTTTTGCTTATTTCCCGTCTATTTCCTTCAGACAGTGGGACTGTATATTATATCTTTTGTATATTCTGTTAGTATGCCCGTAGGACTTTTGACACTAGTTCCTGGCACACACGTGGTAGTTATTATGGATTTCGGGTTTGTACATATATTGGCTCACGCCTCTTCATGACTGCTTTTGATTATAAACTGGCTAATTATCCTTGTCGATCCATGTTTTAAGTTTTTAAAAAAATGAGTATATGTTGAGATGGTTAATCTAATAAGAAAGAACCCTTAGTAAATTGAGTGTTGGCTTGCCTGACCCCGTTGTTGGGCGCCATCACGACCTAAGATAGGATTTTGGGTCGTGCTATAGGAAATCTCTCCTTGTTCATATTCTGTCGTGCAATTGGTAGTATAATGAATCTCACCACTATATTCTCTCACAGATGGTGAGGACCCGCGCATCCGATGTTCCAGACCTGGGAGGGGACGCTACCCCCGTTATCCGAGGCCGTGGCAGAGGTTGGGGGAGGGCACCGACCCGAGGTAGGGGACGAGGGCATCCCAAAGCTATTCCAGTAGCACACCCAGCAGATCCGGAAGAGGATCCTATCACAGAGGAGCAGGGCGAGGTGCCCCCAGCAAATCCTGCCCCAGTAGACTTTATGACGGCGCCAAGCTTCCAGGAGGTCATGGGTCGTATGATGAGATTCATGGATACTATGACGTAGGCTGGTTTATTTCCAGCGGATCCTGCCACATCTCAGGCAGGAGGGGGAGTCCAGACCCCTACTGCCCAGGCCGCAGGCCATGCAACATCAGTTTATCAGACCTCGGGTACACTGCCCGTGGGTGGGGCCCAGCTTGTAGCAGCAGAACTTGAGCTCAGACCAGCTGCGGACGACGATCCGTAGAAGTTACTAGATAGATGGACCAGATTGCACCCTCCTGTCTTCGGAGGTGAGCGAGGCGAGGATGCCCAGGACTTCATTGATAGGTGCAGGGACATACTGCACAACATGAGGATATTGGAGTCCCATGGAGTTGACTTCACTACCTTCCAGTTAGAGGGTAGGGCCCGCAGATGGTGGCAGTCCTACATCCTTGGTAGACCGGCAGGTTCCCCTTAAATCACTTGGGAGCAGTTCACTCAGCTGTTACTGGACAAGTATATTCCACCCTCCGACAGGGAAGAGCTGCGGTATCAGTTTGAGCAGCTGGAGCAGGGACATATGTCGGTGACAGACTATGAGGCCAGGTTTTCCGATTTGTCCCGTCATGCCCTTATGATACTTCCTACTGATGCTGATAGAGTGTCGAGATTTGTAGCTGGGCTGCACTCAGGTATTAGGGCCAACATGGCCCGAGAGGTGGAGATGGGGACTCCCTATCAGCTTGTGGTCGAGATAGCTCGCCGGATTGAGGGTTATCGATCGAGTGGCAGAGAGCAGAGTCAGCAGGATAAGAGAGCTAGATTTTCTAGAGATTTCAGAGGTGCCCCAGCCAGGGGTAGAGGTCAGTTTGGTAGAGGCCAGCCTAACAGGCCTCCATATTCAGCTCCTCCACCACCTCCCCGTGGTGCTCCAGCGAGGCCCTATTTCAGCGCCATGCTGGAGAGTTCCTACCGTCCACCAGTCATTCAGGGTTCCTCAGGCGGGTATTCCGGTTATAAGGGGTCTTCTAGTCCTTACTTCAGTGCCATGCCAGAGGGTTTTCACCGTCCCCCAGCTATCCAGGGTTCTTCTTCAGGGCAGTAGGCCATGCCACCGCTGAGATGTTATGAGTGTGGGGATTCAAGCCACATGAAGAGGAATTGTCCCAGGCTTTGAAGCAAGTCCGTTCAGCAGAGTTATCAGCCTACATTCTCAGGACCGACAGTTCGTCCACCCAGAGGTGGAGGGCAGGCTGGTAGAGGTCGTTTCAGAGGTGGAGGCCAGACAGGGAGAGCTCTACCGGCCCCTAATCATTCCAGCGGAGGTCAGTCATCCGGTGCTCCAGCTAGATTCTAATATATTCCGGCCCGATCTGATGCAGTGGCCTCAGATGCCGTGATCACAAGTATTATTTCAGTATGTGGTAGAGAGGCATCAGTGTTATGTGATCCAAGATCCACTTATTCATATGTGTCCGCCTTATTTTCTTGTTTCCTTGATGTTCCTCGCGAGTCCTTGGGTACTCCTATTTATGTGTCCACTCCCGCAGGCGATTCTTTGGTAGTAGACTAATTTATCGGTCCTGTGTGATTTCATTTTGTGGGTTTGAGACCAGAGCGGATCTCCTATTGCTCGACATGGTTGATTTCGAGATTATTCTACGCATGGAATGGCTATCTCCCTATCACGTCGTGCTAGATTTCCATGCCAAGACAGTTACTTTAGCCATGCCCGAGTCGCCTAGGCTGGAGTGGAGAGGTTCCTTAGTTAGTGCAGCCAGCCGGGTTGTTTCATTCCTGAAGGCTCGACATATGGTCGAGAAGGGTTGTCTGGCATATATTGCTTATGTGCGGGACACCACCACCGAGTCTCCGACGATTGATTCAGTGCCAGTGGTTCGAGAGTTTGCTGATGTATTTCCTTCAGACCTTCCAGGCATGCCTCTGGATCGTGATATTGATTTCTTCATTGATTTAGCTCTAGGCACCCAGCCTATATCTATTCCTCCGTATCGTATGGATCCGAAAGAGTTGAAGGAGTTGAAGGAGCAACTTGAGGAGTTGTTGGTTAAGGGTTTCATCAGACCGAGTGTATCGCCGTGGGGTGCTCCAGTTCTATTTGTGAAGAAGAAGGATGGGTCCATGCGGATGTGTATTGATTACCGCCAGTTGAACAAGGTCACCATTAAGAACAAGTATCCTTTGACGCGCATCGATGATTTGTTTGACCAGTTGTAGGGTGCTCGGGTGTTTTCTAAGATTGATTTGAGATCGGGATA
Organism: Nicotiana knightiana; assembly: GCA_005239525.1. Taxonomy (NCBI): domain Eukaryota; kingdom Viridiplantae; phylum Streptophyta; class Magnoliopsida; order Solanales; family Solanaceae; genus Nicotiana; species Nicotiana knightiana. The sequence goes on along the minus strand of ML409649.1, from coordinate 54,634 downwards.
TCATCAGTTGAAGATTCAGACCTCAGATGTTCTGAAGACTGCTTTTCGTACGAGATATGGCCATTATGAGTTCCTGGTGATGTCCTTTGGCTTGACTAACGCCCCAGCAGCATTTATGGACTTGATGAACAGGGTGTTCAGGCCGTATATTGATTCCTTTTTCATGGTCTTCATTGATGACATTTTTTATTCACGTAGCTTAGGGGAGCACGAGCAACATCTGAGAGTTGTGCTCCAGACTTTGCGAGAACAGAAGTTATATGCTAAGTTCTCCAAGTGTGAGTTCTGGTTGGATTCCGTGGCCTTCTTGGGACATGTGGTATCCGGAGAGGGTATCAAGGTTGATCCTAAGAAGATTGAGGCAGTTCAGAGTTGGCCGCGTCCTACTTCAGCTACACAGATCAGGAGCTTTCTAGGCCTAGCAGGTTATTATCGTCGATTTGTGGAGGGATTTTCTTCCATTGCAGCCCCATTGACTAGATTGACTCAGAAGAATACCCCGTTCCGATGGTCCGACGAGTGTGAGGTGAGCTTTCAGAAGCTCAAGACAACATTGACCTCAGCACCAGTTCTAGTATTGCCTTCTGGTTCTGGGATGTATACAGTGTATTGCGATGCTTCACGCATTAGCTTGGGGTATGTGTTGATGCAGGAGGGGAGAGTTATTGCTTATGCTTCGCGCTAGTTGAAGGTTCACAAGAAGAATTACCCTGTGCACGATTTGGAAGATTTGGAGGCATTACTTGTATGGGGTGTCCTGTGAGGTTTATATTGACCACCGCAGCTTGCAGCACCTGTTCAAGCAGAGGGATCTTAGTTAGAGGCAGCGCAAGTGGCTTGAGTTGCGTAAGGATTATGACATCACCATTCTTTATCATCCGGGCAAGGCAAATGTGGTAGCAGATGCTTTGAGTAGGAAGGCAGAGAGTATGGGTAGCTTGGCTGATATTTCAGCAGAGGAGAGACCTCTAGCCTTGGAAATTCAGTCCTTGACTAATCGCCTGGTGATATTAGACCTTTCAGAGCCTCGCCGAGTTCTAGCACATGTAGTTTCCCAGTCTTCGTTATTGGGAGAGATTAAGGCTCGGCAGTTCGATGATCCGTGCTCTGCACATCTACGGGAGACAGTAGTTCAGGGTGGTGCCAAGGAGGTTACTATTGGCGAGGATGGTGTTCTGAGACTTCAGGGCCGTTTAAGTGTTCCTAATGTCAATGGCCTGAGAGGGAGGATTCTAGAGGAGGCTCACAGTTCATGATATTCTGTTCATCCTGAATCTACGAAGATGTATCGTAACTTGAAGCAACATTTCTGGTGGAGGCGGATGAAGAAGAACATAGTAGGGTATGTGGCTAGATGTCTTAATTGCCAGCAGGTCAAGTCTGAGCACCACATGCCAGGAGGTCTACTTCAGCAGATGCTTATTCCTAAGTGGAAATGGGAACGCATCACGATGGACTTCGTGGTTGGGTTACCTCAGACTTTGTGGAAAGTTGACGCGGTTTGGGTCATTGTGGATAGACTAACCAAATCGGCGCATTTCATTCCAGTGGCTACTACATATACTTCTGAGAGGTTGGCCCAAATCTACATTCGGGAGATAGTCTGGTTGCACAGTGTGCTCGTGTCCATTATATCATATCGAGGTCTTCAGTTCACCTCGCACTTCTGGAGAGCATTGCATAGTGAGATGGGTACCCAGATAGATCTCAGCACAACATTTCACCCTCAGACTAATGGTAAGTCGGAGCGTACAATTCAGATATTGGAGGACATGCTCAGGGCATGTGTGGTTGACTTCAGAGGTCAGTGAGACCAGTTCTTGCCTTTGCCGAGTTTGCTTACAATAATAGTTATCGGTATAGCATCGAGATGGATCCATTTGAGGCTTTGTATGGTCGGCAATGTCGTTCTCCTAACTGGTGGTTTGATCCTGGAGAGACTAAGTTATATGGAACTGACCTGGTGAGAGATGCTTTGGAGAAAGTGAAGTTGATTCAGGAGAGGCTCAACACAGCACAGTCCAGACAGAAGAATTACGTCGATCGGAGGGCGCGCGATGTATAATTTATGGAGGGAGATAAGGTTCTTTTGAAGGTCTCACTGATGAAGGGTATTATGAGGTTCGGAGAGAAAGGAAAGCTGAGCCCGAGGTTTATAGGTACCTTCGAGGTGTTGAGGCGAGTTGGGGAGGTTGCTTATGAGCTATCTTTACCTCCCAGTTTGTCAGGAGTTCATCCGGTCTTTCATGTATCCATGCACTGAAGGTACCACGCCGACTTCTCTCACGTGGTTGATTTCAGCACTATTCAGTTGGATGAGAGGTTGGGCAAGTAGGAGGAACCATATGCTATTATTGATAGACAGGATCGCTAGTTGAGGTCCAAGAGAGTTTCTGCTGTGAAGATCCAATGGAGGGTCCAACCAGCTGAGGAGGTGACCTGGGAGTCCGAGGAGGACATGCGGAGCAGATATCCACACTTATTCAGCACTTCAGGTATGATTCTAGACCCGTTTGAGGACGAACGTTTGTTTAAGAGGTGGAGAATATAACGACCCGATCGGTCATTTTTCATTATCAGACCCCGTTCCCCTAAATGAAACTTCCCATAGCGGCTTATTTTGATTTATGACTTGCGAAGACGAGTGGTTCGGGATTCAAAAGCGTTTAGAGTGATATAGGAACACTTGGTTCCTTAAGGTTGGCCTTTAAGTCCAAGTTTACTTCGGTCAACATTTTGAGTAAACAACCTCGGAATTGAGTTTCGATGGTTTCGGTAGCTTCGTATGATGATTTCGGACTTGGGCGTATGTTCGGAATGGGTTTTGGAGGACCTGGGAGCATTTCGGCGCCCAATAGCAAAATAAGAGTTTTTTTAAATTCAAATTGTTGTTTGGGACGCGTTTTTGTGTTATCGAGGTCCCAACGGAATTCAGAGACCGAGAATAGTTCTGTTATGTCATTTATTACTTGCTTGCAAAATTTGGTGTCATTCCGAGTAGTATAGGTCAATTCGGCGCATTGTTAGCAAATTCAAGAACTTAAAGCTCCTAAGTTTGATTCTAGGGGTTTTGAGGTGTGATTTTGAGTTTTAGCGTTGTTTTGGGTGTTCCGAAGGCTCGAGCAAGTCTGTATTATGATTTGGGACTTGTTGGTATATTTGGACGGGGGCTCGCGTTGGCCCAGGTGCCTCTCGGGCACCAGACAAGGTCAAAAACCAGCTGAAGCAGTTGCTGGTGCACCTGATCTGGTGTGACCGCAGGTGCAGTTGCCCAGTGGCAGGTGCGAGACCGCTCCTGCGGTCCTTGCCTCGCAGGTGCGGCTTTAGGTAAGGCTGCCCATTTCTCGCAGGAGCGGAGCCGTAGGTGCGAGCTCCTCTCCGCAAGTGCGAGCCCAGGCCCCTTGCCCTTCTTCCGCAGGTGCGAGACTTTTCTCGCAGGCACGAGACTGCAGGTGCGGTCCTTGAGCCGCAGGTGCGGTATCCCTGTAGGCAGTGAGTTCTTTGAAACACGGGACATAATCATTTTCACCCCATTTCTTCCCCCATAGTCGACCTTGAGAGCTTGGAAAAGAGTCAAACAACCTAGCTACTGAAAGGTAAGTGATTTCTACTCTAATGTTAGTTTAATACATGAATTCCTAGGTAGATTAACCTCCTAATTAGTGAAAATCAAAGGTTAGAGTAAAGACTTATGGCTTTATGAAATTTGGGGAATTACCCACTAACTAGCTATGAAATCATACAAAAACCATATATTAATGATCCTTAGGGTATGGGTAAGTGTTTCCTTCAAGAATTTCCGAATCCGAGCATGCGGGCCCGGGGGATATTTTTGGGATTTTTCAAAGTAGGTTGAAATAACTACTTAATTAGGTAAATTGCATACTTTTGAGCATAGATTAATTCAAGTATACAATATTTTACTAGTTTCGAGTCCTTGGGAGACGAGTTTGGAGTTTCGGTCGTGTTCTTGACCCGAAAAGTAGGTTCGGCACGAGGTGAGTCTCCTTTCTAATCTTATAAGAGGGAATTGTCCCCATAGGTGATTATAAATAATTGCATGTCCTTATTTGCGAGGGGCTACGCACGCACGAAGTGACGAGAGTCCGTGCGTAGCTACTACTATGTTATGTTGGGTAGTTCTAGGACTCACAAGCATGCTTAAGTATCCTTGAATTAGTATGAGAGTATTAGGAAGTTATGTTCAAAAATTATATTGCTTAAGTTCTTGCTTTTACATATAATCTATTTAAATCCCTAAATATTGATAATTTTGTGTATGTATACGGCACCGCGTCGCATGTATGATTCGTGAGCGGGATAGCCCTACTATTATATCAACAGCGTCGCATGTTCGATTCGCGAGCGGGGTAATAGATGCATCTATGGTTCGAGCCGTTCGACCCTTGGCAGCGCACATTTATTTTCGCGACGCTTCGGCCGTACGCTTCCAGTATACTATTTGCTATATAATTTACTGGGAGTTTTGTTGTAATTGTATAAATTGTTTCATGTGAAAAGGGAATTTAGTACATTATATGCTAGTGAAATTTGACATGCAAAGGTAATTACAATTATACTTGATATTTTATGTCTTTGTGATTACTACGACTGTTATGCCTGCCTAGCCCTTATTAA
>ML409649.1:0-49983 GCA_005239525.1 Nicotiana knightiana | reverse complement strand
CCCTACTATTATGTCAACAGCGTCGCATGTTCGATTCGCGAGCGGGGTAATAGATGCATCTATGGTTCGAGCCGTTCGACCCTTGGCAGCGCACATTTATTTTCGCGACGCTTCGGCCGTACGCTTCCAGTATACTATTTGCTATATAATTTACTGGGAGTTTTGTTGTAATTGTATAAACTGTTTCATGTGAAAAAGGGAATTTAGTACATTATATGCTAGTGAAATTTGACATGCAAAGGTAATTACAATTATACTTGATATTTTATGTCTTTGTGATTACTACGACTGTTATGCCTGCCTAGCCCTTATTAATTATGTTATTTAAAATTTTTACCCTAGTAAGTATCACGTCTACCTCTCGTCACTACTTCATCGAAATTAGGCGGGATACTCACTGGGTACATATTTGTTTATGTACTCATGCTATGCTTATGTACTTAATTGTACATGCTCTGATGTAGGTGCATCTGGGTATTCATCCGGAGCTCGTCCCTGACGTATATTTTGCGTGGACTTCTCGGTGAGCTGCTTTCCTTGACGTTTTTCTATGGCATCACCTTGGAGACGTCTGTACTTATCTTCAAGAGGCTATAGGGTGTTAGGAAATCTGTCCTTGTTCATATTCTATCGTGCAGTTGGTAGTATAATGAATCTCACTCTTCTATTCTCTCACAGATGGTGAGGACGCGCGCATCCCATGTTCAAGACCTGGGAGGGGCCGCTACCCCTGTTATCCGAGGCCGTGACAGAGGCCGGGTGAGGGCACCGACCCGAGGTAGGGGACGAGGGCGTCCCAGAGCTTTTCCAGTAGCACACCCAGCAGATCCGGCAGAGGATCCTATCACAGAGGAGCAGGGCAAGGTGCCCCCAGCAGATCCTGCCCCAGTAGAATTTAAGACAACGCTAGGCTTCCAGGAGGTCATGGGCCGAATGGTGAGATTCATGGATACTATGACGCAGGCTGGTTTATTTACAGCGGATCCTGCCAAATCTTAGGCATGAGGGGGAGTCCAGACCCATACTACCAAGGCTGCAGGCCATGCAACAACAGTTTATCAGACCCCGGGTACACTGCCCGTGGGTAGGGTCCAGCCTGTAGCAGCAGCACCTGAGCTCAGACCAGCTGCGGACGGCAATTCGCAGAAGTTACTGGATAGATGGACCAGATTTCACTCTCATGTCTTCGGAGGTGAGCGTGGCGAGGATGCCCAAGACTTCATTGATAGGTGTAGGGACATACTACACAACATGAGGATATTGGAGTCCCATGAAGTTGACTTCACTACCTTCCAGTTAGAGGGCAGGGCCAGCAGATGGTGGCAGTCCTATATCCTTGGTAGACCGGCAGGTTCCCCTTCCATCACTTGGGAGCAGTTCACTTAGCTGTTCCTGGACAGGTATATTCCACCCTCCGAGAGGGAAGAGCTGCGGTATCAGTTTGAGTAGCTGGAGCAGGGACAGATGTCGGTGACAGACTATGAGGCCAGGTTTTCTGAGTTGTCTCGTCATGCCTTTATTATACTTCCTACTGATGCTGATAGAGTGCGGAGATTTGTAGCTGGGCTGCACTCAAGTATTAGGGCCAACATGGCCCGAGAGGTGGAGATGGGGACTCCTTATCAGCTTATGGTCGAGATAGCTCGTCGGATTGAGGGTTATCGATTGAGGGGCAGAGAGCAGAGTCAACAGGATAAGTTTGATAGATTTTTTGGAGATTTTAGCGGTGCCCCAGCCAGGGGTAGAGGTCAGTTCGGTAGAGGCCAGCATAGCAGGCCTCCATATTCAGCTCCTCCACCACCTCCCTGTGGTGCTCCGGTGAGGCCCTATTTCAGCGTCATGCCAGAGAGTTCCTACCGTCCACCAGCCATTCAGGGTTCCTTAGGCGTGTATTTCGGTCATCAGGGGTCTTCTAGTCCTTACTTCAGTGCCATGCCAGAGGGTTCCCACCGCCCCCCAACTATCCAGGGTTCTTCTTCAGGGCAGCAGGCCATGCCACCAGTGAGATGTTATGAGTGTACGGATTCAGGCCACATGAAGAGGACTTGTCCCAGGCTTCGGGGCAAGGCCGTTCAGCAGAGTTATCATCCTACATTCTCAGCACCGAAGGTTCGTCCACCCAGAAGTGGAGGGCAGGCTGGTAGAGGTCGTCCCAAAGGTGGAGGCCAGGCAGGGGGAGCTCTGCCTGCCCCTATTCATTCTAGTGGAGGTCAGTCATCCGGTGTTCCAGCTAGATTCTATGTTATTCCGGCCCGATCAGATGCAGTTGCCTCTGATGCCGTGATCATAGTACTATTTCAGTATGTGGTAGAAAGGCATCAATGTTATTTAATCCAGGATCCACTTATTCATATGTGTCAGCCTTATTTTCTTATTTCCTGGATGTTCCTCGTGAGTCCTTGGGTACTCCTATTTATGTGTCCACTTCCGTGGGCGATTTTGTGGTAGTAGACTGGATTTATCGGTTCTGTGTGATTTCATTTTGTGGGTTCGAGACCAGAGCGGATCTCCTATTGCTCGACATGTTTGATTTTGAGATTATTCTATGCATGGAATGGTTATCTCCCTATCACGCCGTGCTAGATTTCCATGCAAAGACAGTTACTTTAGCCATGCCCGAGTCGCCTAGGCTGGAGTGGAGAGGTTCCTCATTTAGTGCAGCCAGCTGGGTTGTTTCATTCCTGAAGGCTCGACATATGGTCGAGAAGGGTTGTCTGACCTATCTTGCTTATGTGCGGGACACCACCGCCGAGTCTCCGACGATTGATTCAGTGCTAGTGGTTCAAGAGTTTGCTGATGTATTTCCTTCAAACCTTTCAGGCATGCCTCCGGATCGTGATATTGATTTCTACATTGATTTAGCTCCAGGCACCCAACCTATATCTATTCCTCCGTATCGTATGGCTCCGAAAGAGTTGAAGGAGTTGAAGGAGAAGCTTGAGGAGTTGTTGGTTAAGGGTTTCATCAGACCGAGTGTATCGCCGTGGGGTGCTCTAGTTCTATTTTTGAAGAAGAAGGATGGGTCCATGTGGATGTGTGTGATTACCGCCAGTTGAACCAGGTCATCATTAAGAACAAGTATCCTTTGCCGCGCATCGATGATTTGTTTGACCAGTCGCAGGGTGCTCAGGTGTTTTCTAAGATTAATTTGAGATCGGGATATCATCCGTTGAAGATTCGGTCCTCAGATGTTCCGAAGACTGCTTTTCGTACGAGATATGGCCATTATGAGTTCCTGGTGATGCCCTTTGGCTTGACTAATGCCCCAGTAGCATTTATGGACTTGATGAACAGGGTGTTCAGGCCGTATATTGATTTCTTTGTCATTGTCTTCATTGATGACATTTTGATTTACTCACGTAGCCTGGGGGAGCACGAGCAGCATTTGAGAGTTGTGCTCCAGACTTTGCGAGAACAGAAGCTATATGCTAAGTTCTCCAAGTGTGAGTTCTGGTTGGATTCCGTGGTCTACTTGGGACATGTGGTATCCGTAGAGGGTATTAAGGTTGATCCTAAGAATATTGAGGCAGTTCAGAGTTGGCCGCGTCCTACTTCAGCTATAGAGATCAGGAGCTTTCTGGGCCTAGCAGGTTATTATCGTCGATTTGTGGAGGGCTTTTCTTCCATTGCAGCCCCATTGACTAGATTGACTCAGAAGAATGCCCTGTTCCGATGGTCCGACGAGTGTGAGGCGAGCTTTCAGAAGCTCAAGACAGCATTGACCTCAGCACCAGTTCCAGTATTGCCTTCCGGTTCTAGGATGTATACATTGTATTGCGACGCTTCACGGGTTGGCTTGGGGTGTGTGTTGATTCAAGAAGGGAGAGTTATTGCTTATGCTTCGCGCCAGCTGAAGGTTCACGAGAAGAATTACCCTGTGCACGATTTGGAGTTGGTGGCGATTGTTCATGCCCTTAAGATTTGGAGGCATTACTTGTATGGAGTGTCGTGTGAGGTTTATAATGACCACCGCAGCTTGCAGCACCTATTTAAAAAGAGGGATCTTATTTTGAGGCAGCGCAAGTGGCTTGAGTTGCTGAAGGATTATGACATCACCATTCTTTATCATCCGGGCAAGGGAAATGTGGTAGCAGATGCTTTGAGCTGGAAGGCGGAGAGTATGGATAGCTTGGCTTATATTGCAGCAGAGGAGAGACCTCTAGCCTTGGCCATTCAGTCCTTAGCTAATCGCCTGGTGAGATTAGACCTTTTAGAGCCTCGCCGAGTTCTATCACATGTAGTTGCCCAATCGTCGTTATTGGGAGATATTAAGGCTCGGCAGTTTGATGATCCGTGCTTGGCAGAGCTACGGGAGACAATGGTTTAGGGTGGTGCAAGGAGGTTACTATTGGTGAGGATGGTGTTCTGAGACTTCATGGCCGTTTATGTGTTCCTAATGTCGATGGCCTGAGAGGGAGGATTCTAGAGGAGGCTCACAGTTCACGGTATTCTGTTCATTCTGGTGCTACGAAGATGTATCGTGACTTGAAGCAACATTTCTGGTGGAGGCGGATGAAGAAGGACATAGTGGGGTATGTGGCTAGATGCCTTAATTTCTAGCAGGTCAAGTTTGAGCACCAGAGGCCAGGAGGTCTACTTCAGTAGATGCCCATTTCTGAGTGGAAATAGTAACACATCACGATGGACATTGTGGTTGGGTTACCTCGGAATTTGCAGAAAGTTGATGCGGTTTTGGTCATTGTGGATAGACTAACCAAATCGGTGAATTTCATTCCAGTGGCTACTACATATACTTTTGAGAGGTTGGCCCAGATCTACATTCGGGAGATAGTCCAGTTGCACGGTGTGGCGGTGTCCATTATATCAGATCGAGGTCCTCAGTTCACCTCGCACTTCTGGAGAGCATTGCATAGTGAGATAGGTACCCAAATAGATCTCAGCACAGCATTTCACCCTCAGACTAATGGTCAGTCGGAGCGTACAGTTCAGATATTGGAGGACATGCTCAAGGCATGTGTGATTGGCTTCAGAGGTCAGTGGCACCAGTTCTTGCCTTTTACCGAGTTTGCATACAATAATAGTTATCAGTCTCGCATCGAGATGGCTCCATTTGAGGCTTTGTATGGTTGGCGATGTCGTTCTTCTATCGGGTGGTCTGAGCCTGGCGAGACTAAGTTATATGGCATCGACCTGGTGAGAGATGCTTTGGAGAAAGTGAAGTTGATTCAGGAGAGGCTCCGCATAGCACAGTCCAGACAGAAGAGTTACGCGGATCGGAGGGCGCGCAGCGTATCATTTATGGAGGGAGATAAGGTTCTCTCACGTGGTTGATTTCAGCACTATTTAGTTGGATGCGAGGAGGAGCCAGTTGCTATTATTGATAGACTGGATCGCCAGTTGAGGTCCAAGAGAGTTTCTGCTGTGAAGATCCTGTGGAGGGGCCAACCAACCGAAGAGGTGACCTGGGATTCTGAGAAGGACATGAGGAGCAGGTATCCGCACTTATTCAGCACTTCAGGTATGATTCTAGACCCGTTCGAGGACGAACGTTTGTTTAAGAGGTGGAGAATGTAATGACCCGACCGATCGTTTTGCGTTATCGGACCCCGTTCCCCTAATTGAAACTTCCCATAGCGACTTATTGTGATTTATGACTTGCGGGGACGGGTGGTTCGGGATTCGGAAGCGTTTAGAGTGATATAGGAACACTTGGTTCCTTAAGGTTGGCCTTTAAGGCGACTTTGGTCAACATTTTGAGTAAACGACCTCGGAATCGAATTTCGATGGTTCCAGTAGCTTCATATGATGATTTCGAACTTGGGCGTATGTTTGGAATGGGTTTTGGATGACCTGAGAGCATTTCGGCGCCCAATAGCGAAATAAGAGTTTCCTTAAGTTCATATTGTGGTTTGGGACGCGTTTTTGTGTTATCGAGGTCCAAACGGAATTCTGAGACCGGGAATAGTTCAGTTATGTCATTTATGACTTGATTGCAAAATTTAGTGTCATTTCGAGTAGTATAGGTCGATTCGGTGCATTGTTAGCAAATTCCAGAACTTAAAGTTCTTAAGTTTGATTCTAGGGGTTTTGAGGTGTGATTTTGAGTTTTAGTGTTGTTTTGGGTGTTTCGAAGGCTCGAGTGAGTCCGTATTATGATTTGGGACTTGTTGGTATATTCGGACGGGCGCTCGGGTGGGCCCAGGTGCCTCTCAGGCACCAGACGAGGTCAAAAACCAACTGAAGCAGTTACTGGTGCACCTGATCTGGTGTGACCGCAGGTGCGGTTGCCCAGTCGCAGGTGCGAGACCGCTCCTACGGTCCTCTCCTCGTAGGTGCGGTTTCATGTGAGGCTGCCCATTTCTCGCAGGTGCGGATAATATGCGCAGGAGTGGAACCACAGGTGCGAGCCCAGGCCCCTTGCCCCTCTTCCGCAGGTGCGAGACTTTTCTTGCAAGCGCGAGACCGCAGGTGCGGTCCTTGAGCCGCAGGTGCAGTATCCCTGTAGGCAGTGAGTTCTTTAAAACACGGGACATAATCATTTTCACCCCATTTCTTCCCCCATAATCGACCTTGAGAGCTTGGAAAAGAGCCAAACGACCTAGCTTCTGAAAGGTAATTGATTTCTACTCTAATGTTAGTTTAATACATGAATTCTTAGGTGGATTAACCTCCTAATTTGTGAAAATCAAGGGTTAGAGTATAAACTTAGTGCTTTATGAAATTTGGGGAATTACTCACTAACTAGCTATGAAATCATACAAAAACCATATATTAATGATCCTTAGCGTATGGGTAAGTGTTTCCTTCAAGAATTTCCGGAATCCGAGCATGTGGGCCCGTGGTGTATTTTTGGGATTTTTCAAAGTAGGTTGAAATAACTAGTTAATTAGGTAAATTTCATACTTTTGAGCATAGATAAATTCAAGTATACAATATTTGACTAGTTTCGAGTCCTTGGGAGACGAGCTTGGAGTTTCGGGCGCGTTCTTGACCCGGAAAGTAGGTTCGGCACGAGGTGAGTCTCCTTTCTAACCTTGTAAGAGGGAATTGTCCCCATAGGTGATTATAAATAATTGCATGTCCTTATTTTCGGGAGGATACGCACGCACGAAGTGACGAGAGTCCGTGCATAGCTACTACTATGTTATGTTGGGTAGTTCTAGGACTCACAAGTATACTTTTATGTGCCTTACATGTGTCCCTAAATGTATTTTGAGTTTCATAGTATCCTTGAATTGGTATGAGAGTATTAGGAAGGTATGTTCAAAAATTATATTGCTTAAGTTCTTGCTTTTACGTATAATCTCTGTTAAATCCCTAAATATCGATAATTTTGTGTATGTATACGGCACTCGCGTCGAATGTATGATTCGTAAGCGGGATAGCCCTACTATTATGTCAACAACGTCGCATGTTCGATTCGCGAGCGGGGTAATAGATGTATCTATGGTTCGAGCCGTTCGACCCTCGGCAGTGCACATTTATTTTCGCGATGCTTCGGCCACACACTTCCGGCATACTATGTGCTATATAATTTACTGGGAGTTTTGTTGTAATTGTATAAACTGTTTCATGTGAAAAGGGAATTTAGTACATTATATGCTGGTGAAATTTGACATGCAAAGGTAATTACAATTATACTTGATATTTTATGTCTTTGTGACTACTACGACTGTTATGCCTGCCTAGCCCTTATTAAATTATGTTATTTAAAATGTTGACCCTAGTAAGTATCACGTCTACCTCTTGTCACTACTTCTTCGAGATTAGGCGGGATACTCACTGGGTACATATTTTTTTATGTACTCATGCTACGCTTCTGTACTTAATTGTACATGCTCTAAGGCACGTGCATCTGGGTATTCATCCGGAGCTCGTCCCTGGCGTATATTTGGCGTGGACTTCTCGGTGAGCTGCTTTCCTTGACGTTTTTCTATGGCAGCACCTTGGAGTTCCTCTTTTCTTTTGCTATGTCTGTATTACTTTTCTTCAGACAGTAGGGCAAACTTGTACTTTGTTTTGGATACTCGTTTCTATTAGATCNTTTATAAATTAAAAAGGGATCACCAGTAAATTAAGGTTGGTTTGCCTGACATCGGAGTTGGGCGCCATCGCGACCTAAATTGGGATTTGGGTCGTGACATGAAGAGTCTTCCTTCTCTTATGGACAGAGTAATAGTTGAACAAAATCAGTTTCGTCATGAATTCAACAAGTTGAAGGTTGATCTCATTAGACTTTGTGGTCTTTTGCCCGAGTATCCAAGTTATCTCCGATTTTGATGATGACGAGATATTTCGAGAAATTGATGAGTAATGTTCTGATAATGGCGATGATGCTTAGTTTTTGTAGTCCTTTTTTTATGTTTTTATCCTTTTTTGTTTTACCAAACGTTGATGATGGCCTTGTTTTGTTAATGTTTTGTCTTGTTATATAAATGAAAATCTTTGTTATGTTTGTGTGTATAATTTTTTCAAAATTTGAAGGCTGAAGTTAGCTTACCTGAATTTAGCGTGTATATGTTAGAAACTTGAACCTTTTATGCTTAAGTTATTTAGTTCATTTTCTATAACTTCAGTCTAAAGATGCTTAAGTTTTTTGTTTGTACGTGCGATACTTTTGTGTTGTATGTGTGTGTTAAGGATATGTATTTCACATACAATTTTTTCTCGCTGAAGTCATTGCGTACTTTTTTAAAATGCAACCAAACCTGTAAGCCTGCGCAACAAAAATGAGTGGTTTGTAATTCAGCAATATATAAAAGAGTGCAAGATCTTTTTTTTTATTTTTTATTCCTACGAAAACAATCACATTTGAAATATATCATACAATAATGAATGTCTAAATTCAGACCAAGAATTATTGAATGTTGGAGTATTTTTCAGCGTGTTTCTTGGAATATGGATGAGGTGCTGGAGAAGACAAGCAAGTTGTTTAGTTATGGCCAATTTGTTTACATCGTCTGCATTTGGTAGACTTCGATGGTACTGATTCAGTCGCAGGGATATGCCTCTTCTTTTGTCTTCTTCCTTGTAAAATCTCTACATCGGGAGGTTTTGTGATCTCAGATTCTATATTTTGTGGAATATCCCATGATTTTTTTATCTCCCACGGTATTCACATGTCCTTCATATATTTTGAACCATGTTTCCTTTGAATACCATTTTGAGTAGTAATCAGATTTTTGCAAATATCTCTTATTAAAAGCAGCAATAGCATGTGGACAAGGCAATTCATCAAGTTGGAATTCCAAGCAGTCACAAGTTCTCTTCTTTAAGTCCACAATGAATTCGATTCCTTCACTATTTATTCTAAACAACATCGAATCAAGGTTTAACACCTAAGAAGGAATAAAAAGTTAAGATAAATTATATTAGTGTATTATTGCTTCAAAAAGAAAAAGTATGAAACTTTTTATATGTAAGCAGTAAATCACTGCAGTAGATATAAAAAGCTGAAGTGATTATGCTAAAGAGAAAACATGATGAAAGTAAATCCTGAAGTTAATAAATATACTCACAATCATTTTGCAATCCAAGTCCATCTTCTTAGTAATCTCTTCTTCTGCCCATATTGATACTTTGTGAAAAGTTTCATTTGCTTTTTTTCTCCGTTCGTAAAACCATTCTCCCAACTTTTCTTGGATGTAATCTAACATTCTTAAAATAGGCATCTCTCTCGCTTTTAGTAACACGGAATTCATTGATTCTACAATGTTTGTTGTCAGCATATCATAACGTCGCCGTGGGAACCACGATCGAGCCCATCTTTCTGGAGGCTCTTCCATTATGTAATTGTATATTTTCTTGTCAACACTTTTGAGTTGGGACATTAAATTGTTAAAATCTTCACGTTTGTATGACCTTGCAGCGCTTTGAAAAAGATTTATTATCGTGGCTTTTGCATGTCTTTGCTTTAAATTTTTCTCAAAGTGATAGAGGCAGATACCGTGGTGAGCTTCAGGATAAACTTTTCTAATCCCATTTGCGATCGAGTGGTTTCTATCTAAAAAGAAAACCAGTTCATGGCGGACTTGAATTGCTTTTCTCATTTCCCGGAAGAACCAAATGTATGCCTCATTGTTTTTTGAATCTGGTACACCAAAAGTAGAGGAAATATTTGATTGTTTGCATCCTTTGATACAACAACAAATAGAACGCCACGATATTTTGACTTTAAAAATGTTGCATCTACTGCAATAACAGGTCTACAGTAGCACCAACCAGCTATTGATGCCGCAGGAGCAAAGAACATGTAAGCAAATCTGTACAGTGAAACACAAAAAAAAATCATAAGGTGTGAAGTTTAACTTCAGGCTGATGGTTAGTATTTGTTTTGCTTACCGATTCTGCTCATCTCTTTTTATGCTTGTGTACGTTCCTGTGTTTCTATGCACCATCATGTGTAGGTATGAAAGAAGAATCTAGTAGTTCTCTTCCGATGTTCCCCTTATGCAAACAATAGCTTTTTGAATAGCGCGCCATGCCTTGTGATATCCAATGTCAATTCCAAATTTCTTTTTCATTTCATTCTCTACAAAGGTTGGTGTAACCTCTATCTTTTTGTCTCGAACATGTTCTAAAATTTTTTCACTTATAAATTTGATGTAGCATGCTTCTGATCTGATTTTCTTGCATCAACTGAGCATTCATGGTTGTTATGATATTTTATCACCCTGAAAAGTGTGGATTTTTTTATTCTAGTAGCACGCACAATCCAACCCCATTTCTCCACAATGCACTTCAGCTCATATCTCTTTGAACATGATCTAACAGTTGTGAATTCAAATTTTTGGTTTATCTCCAAGCTGTAGAAAAATTTAGTCATATTTTACTTTTTCTCAAAAATTGATCCTACTCTTACTTCCTCAGGCAATGCATCGTGCCTAAGTATTTTACATGGTGGAGATTCTTTCAGCTTTCTCCTCACTCTTTTTCTTGATTTCTTAGAAGCACTAGAAGTTTCAGCAATTTCTTCAATTGTATCTGTTGTTACCGGTATTAATTCCATATTTTCTTCATCTTCGTTGTTGCTTATCATTGCAGAAGGTAACAAATTTTTTTGTTGGATTGTGTGTCGGATGTCAATTTGCATTATTAGCTGTCCTTCTTGTTCTTGCTCATTGGCAAACTAGTATGAATTTATTGGAGTAGCGGGTGATTGTTGTAGCATTTTATATTATGAATCAACTGTAATGTTAGAAGGTTGTTGCTTGTTGTGTACTACCACTATTGGCTTCCCTAGTTCATGTTGATAATCAGCAAATTGTTTTGAAGCAGCTATACTGTCAAGAGATTGGTTGAATGTTGCAGATTCTGAAGCACCTATACTGTCAGAAATATATTGTATTTTTTCGATGACAAAATGACAATTATTGTAGGCTGAATCAGTTGTGAGAAAATGTATACACGTACTGAGCTCTTCATCTGAAATTACAAGCATACCTTTGCTTGTATTTAGTTTGATATCAAACCATACCTTTACTGAATATCTGCTTCAATCAATATTTGTAACTTCACTAATTTTCTTCAGGAAAGAATTGAATGATACTTTTTTATTAAGCAGAACAAGTTTAGTATCATGATCCAAGTATTCGAAGTCAATAGTCCACCTCCCATTGAAACTAAGAACAACGCAAATCGAAGTCATCCTAGAGAAGCATGTTTAGTGTCAAGTATTAGAAACAGAATTTAATTATGAAAAAACATGAAGTTTGAGCAAATGTAGTAGGGGAAAAAGCTCATGAAAAAGCTGATTAATGTAGGACAAAGTTAAGCACAAACTATATTTAACTTCAGCATGCAAGAGAAAATTACATAGCGCAGGAGAAAAACTTCAACATATTAAGTGCTGAAATAATAGCAAATGAACTAAAAGACTTCAGCATCTTCTGCTGAAGTTTTTGAAAAAACTCATGACAAAACTATTGTATCCAAGAGAAAACTTCAGCATATTAGGTGCTGAAGTATTAGCAAATGAACTAAAGAACTTCAGCATAGTAAGTGCTCAAGTTTTTGAAATAGCTCATGACAAAACTATTATATCGAGGAGAAAAATATCAGCATACTAAGTGTTGAACTTGTAACGACCCGACCGATCGTTTTGTGTTCTACGACCCCGTGCCCCTAAATGAGACTTCTCGTAGTTGCTTTTACTGATTTATGACTTGCGGGGACGATGGTTCGAGGTTTGGTGGAGTTTGGAGTGGTGTAGAAACACTTAGTTCCTTAAGGTTGGCCTTAAAGGCTAAGTTTGACTTCAATCAACTATTTCAGTAAACGACCCCAAAATCGAGATTCAAAGATTTCGGTAGGTCCGTATGATGATTTCGGACTTGGCGTGTGTTCGGAAAGGGTTTTAGATGGCCCGGGGACTTTTCGGCGCCAAATAGTGAAATAAGAATTTTTTTAAAGTTCAAATTTAGGTTTGGAACGTGTTTTTGTGTTATTGATGTCCGAACGGAATTCCCAGACCGAGAATAGTTTTGCCATGGCATTTATGACTTGCTCGCAAAATTTGGTGTCATTCCGAGTAGTATAGGTATGGTTCGGCATGTTGAAAGTGAATTCAAGAACTTGAAGTTCTTAAGTTTGATCCAATAGGTTTTGAGGTATGATTTTTAGATTTAGCGTTATTTTGAGTGTTCCGAAGGCTCGAGCGAGTCTCACAGGTCCTAGTCTCACAGGTGCGACTCCTGAAGGAGCTGCCCATTTCCGAAGATGCGGACCCCTTTCGGCAGAAGCGGAGCCGCAGGTGCGGACTCCGCTCCGCAGGTGCGAAACCAGGCCCCCTTCCCCTTCTCCGCAGGTGCGAGATTTTTCTCACAGATACGAGACCGCAGGTGCGGTCCTCGATCCGCATGTGCAAAAAGCCTGTAGGCAGCGCACTTCGTTTTAAACACGAGACTTACCATTTTTGAACACTTCTCTTCTTTCTTGGGCGATTTTGAGAGCATGCAAGGAGGGTATTCGACCTAGCTACTGTAAGTTAAGTAATTCCTACTATAAACTTAGCTTAATACTTGAATTATTAGGTAGATTAACACATTAAATTAGTGGAAATCATGGGTTTAGAGTAAAACCTAGGTTTTTGACAAAAATGGGAAATTTCCAAGAAATGTGTTACAGAATCGTACAAAAACCATATAATATTGATCCTTAGGCTATGGGTAAGTATTTTCTCCGGAAATTTCCGGAATCCGAGCATGTGGGCCCGGGGGCGTATTTTGGGATTTTGTAATTAAGGTTGAAATAATCATTTAAATAGGAAAATTTCATGCTTTTGAGTCTAGATTGATTATTTATGCAATATTTGACTAGTTTCGAGTCCTTGGGCGACGAATTTGGAGTTTGGGCACGCCCTTGACCCAGGAAGTAGACTTGATGCGAGGTAAGTCTCTTTTATAACCTTGTAAGAGGGAATTTTTCCCATAGGTGAATTAAATGATTATGTGTTATTGTTTTGGGGGGCTACGTATGTGCGAGGTGACGAGAGCCCGTGCGTAGTGACTATTATTGTTATGTACGGGTAGTTAGGCCCACACAATGCCATGTGAATTCCATTAACTTGAGTTACATGCTTTGTAACTTCATTGTATGCAACTTTGTTTTAAGAAAACCGAGAATTTGATGTTTTAAAAGAATTGTTATTTGAAAAGGATTGAAAGAAAGATGTTGTGTGTGCATGCGACCGCTACACAATTTATATCCCGCGAGCGGAGTGATTCTTTCCCCTACTCTCATGGGAGTGGGTCGTATGCCACGACAGGTTGATAGATGCATCTATGGTTTGTGTTGTTCGACCCTTCGGCAGTGCACAATTATTATTATTATGCTGGCCCAGGCCGGATGTCCTTATTCCACTATGTGCATGTTATTTGCCTGATATTGTTTATGATTGTTGAGCTGTGAATTATCCTGGAGGATCGAATTGAAAACTTGTAAATTGAGGCTTCACTACATATTTGGATTTTATTACGATTTGATATTTATTTTTTTACTACCCATGCTTACTTATTCTCCTCTTTTAAATTATCACCTAAATTCACTGTTTGGACCCTAGTAAGTGTCAAGTTGACCTCTCGTCATTACTTCTTCGAAATTAGGCGGGATACTTACTGGGTACATATTGTTTATGTAATCATGCTACGCTCTGTACTTAATTGTACAGGTTCCGAGGTAGGTGCATCTAGGTTCCAGTCCGGAGCTCGTTCCTGAGTTTTACTGGTCGAGGCTTCACGGTGAGCTGCTCTTCTTGGCGATTTCCAGCAGCACTTTGGAGCTATTATTTTGTTATTTCTGTCTATACTTACTCAGACAGTAGGACAGACTTTCATTCTTTTGATATTATTCTACCAGATGCCTGTAGACTTTGTGACACTAGTTCCTGGCACACACACGCTGGTAGACTTTATTTTGGGATGTAATCGTTAATTATGACTTCATGATTATTTATTTTGCATAAAAATTTCCTAAGTTATCCGTTACTAATTAATGTCTCAAAACTAAGTTAAGAAAGTGTGGAAAAATGGTTTTGGTAAACTACCTGAAATCACTAGTAGATAATGGTTGGCTTGCCTGATGGCAGTGTTGGGCGCCATCGCGACCTGATTTAGGATTTGGGTCGTGACAACATGGTATCATAGTGCTAGGTTCACGTAGGTCTCACAAGTTATGGGAAAACCCGATAGAGTCCTGCGGATCGATACAGAGACGTTTGCATTTATCTTCGGGAGGCTATAGGATGTTAGGAAATCTCTCTTTATTCAACTTCTATCGTGCAGTTGATGGTATACTAAATCTCACTCTTCTATTCTCTCACAGACGGTGAGGATGCGAGCAAATTATGTTCCGAACCCGGGAGGGGCCGTTACCCCTGTCATCCAAGGTCGTAGCAGAGGCTGGGGGAGGGCACCGACCTGAGGTAGGGGACGAGGGCGTCCCAGAACTGTACCAGTCGCACCCCTAGAGGATCCACTAGAGGATCCCATCACTGAGGAGCAAGGCGAGGTGCCCGCAGCAGATCCTGCCCCTTTGGATTTTACGACAGCGCCGGGATTTCAGGAGGCCATGGGCCGTATGATGCGGTTCATGGACACCGTGACTCAGGCTGGTTTATTTCCAGCAGATCCGGCCACATTTCAGGCGGGAGGGGGAGCACGGACCCCTACTGCACAGGCTACCGGACATGCAGCAGCAGTATATCAGACCCCGGGTACACTACCCGTGGGCGGGGTTCAGCCGGTAGCAGCAGCAGCAACACCTGAGCCCAGACCTGCTGCAGACAGCGATCCGCAGAATTTATTAGACAGATGGACCAGACTGCACCCCCTGTCTATGGAGGTGAGGGTCATGAGGACGCATAGGACTTTATTGATAGGTGTAGGGACAGACTGCACAACATGAGGATAATGGAGTCTCATGGAGTTGACTTCACTATGTTTCAGCTAGGGGGCAGGGCCCGTAGATGGTGGCAGTCCTATATTCTTGGCAGACCGGCATATTCCCCTCCCATCACTTGGGAGCAGTTCACTCAGTTATTCCTGGACAGATATATTCCACCCTCTGAGAGGGAAGAGTTGCGGTATCAGTTTGAGCAGCTGGAGCAGGGTCAAATGTCAGTGACCGACTACGAGGCTAGGTTTTCTGAGTTTTATCGTCACGCACTCATGATACTCCCTACGGACGCAGAGAGAGTGCGGAGATTTGTAGTTGGGTTGCATCCGGGTTTTAGGGACAACATGGCCCGAGAGGTGGAGATGGGGACTCCTTATCAGCTTGTGGCAGAGATTGCTCGTAGGATCGAGGGTTATCGGTCGAGGAGCAGAGAGCAGGGTCAGCAGGATAGGAGGGCTAGATTTTTTGGGGATTTCAAAGGTGCTCCAGCTAGGGGCAGAGGTCAGTTTGGTAGGGGCCAGCCCAGTAGGCCCCCATATTCAGCACCACCACCACCTCCACGAGGTGTCCCAGTGAGGCCTTATTTCAACGCCATGCCAGAGAGTTCTTACTGCCTGCCAGCTATTCAGGGTTCCTCCGGCGGGTGTTCTGGTCATCAGGGGTCTACCAGTCTTTATTTCAGTTCTATGTCAGAGAGTTCCTACAATCCTCCCGCTATTCAGGGTTCTTCTTCAGGGCAACAGTCCATGGTGCCGGGAGGTTGTTATGAGATTGGAGATCCAGTTCACATGAAGAGGCATAGTCCCAGGATTCGGGGCAAGGTAGTGCAACAGGGTCACCTGCCTATGAGATCAGCACCAGCGGTTCGGCCACCCAGAGGTGGAGGACAGGCCGGTAGGGGTCGTCCTAGAGGTGGAGGCCAGGCAGGGGGAGCCCAGTCAGCTCCTATTTATTCCAGTGGAGGTCAATCATCCGGTGCTCCAGCCAGATTATATGCTATTCCAGCCAGATCAGATGTAGTAGCCTCAGATGCCGTGATCACAGGTATTATTTCATTATGCGATGGAGGTGCATCGGTATTATTCGATCCAGGGTCCACTTATTCATATGTATCAGCCTTATTTGCTCCTTCCCTGGATATTTCTTGTGAGTCCTTGGGTACTCATGTTTATGTGTCCACTCCTGTGGGCGATTCTGTGGTTGTGGACCGGATTTATCGATCCTGTGTGGTTACATTTTGTGGGTTCGAGACCAGAACGGACCTCCTGTTGCTCGATATGGTCGATTTTGAGGTCATCCTGGGCATGGATTGGCTGTCTCCCTATCATGCCATTCCAGATTTCCATGCTAAGAATGTTACTCTAGCCATCCCCCAGTTGCCAAGATTGGAGTGGAAAGGTTCCTCAGTTAGTGCCGCTAGTCGGGTCATTTCTTTATGGAGGCTCGACATATGGTCGAGAAGGTTGTTTGGCTTATCTTGCGTTATGTGCGGGACACCACCGCCGAGTCTCCGACGATTGATTCAGTGCCAGTAGTTCGAGAGTTTGATGATGTATTCCCTTCAGACCTTCCAGGCATGCCACCGGATCGTGAAATTGATTTCTACATTGACTTAGCTCCAGGCACCCAGCCCATATCTATTCCCCCTTATCGTATGGATCCGAAGGAATTGAAAGAATAACTCGAGGAGTTATTGGCTAAGGGGTTTATCATACCGAGCGTATCGCCATGGGGGGTGCTCCAGTGCTATTTGTGAAGAAGAAGGATGGGACTATGCGGATGTGTATTGACTACCGCTAGTTGAACAAGGTCACCATCAAGAACAAGTACCTGTTGCCACGTATCGATGATTTGTTTGACCAGTTGCAGGGTGCTCAGGTGCTTTATAAGATTGACCTAAGGTCGGGGTACCATCAGTTGAAGATTCGGGACTCGGATGTTCCGGAGACGACCTTTCGTATGAGGTATGGTCATTATGAGTTCCCGGTGATGTCCTTTGGCCTGACTAATGCCCCAACAGCATTTATGGACTTGATGAACAGTGTGCTCAAGCCTTATATTGGTTCTTTTTTCATTGTCTTCATTGATGAAATTTTTATTTACTCACGTATCTTGGGGGAGCACGAGCAACATTTGAGGGTTGTGCTCCAGACTTTGCGGGAACAGAAGCTGTATGCTAAGTTCTCCAAGTGTGAGTTTTGGTTGGATTCTGTGGCATTCTTGGGGCATGTGGTATCCGGAGAAGGTATCAAGGTTGATCCTAAGAAGATTGAGGCAATTCAGAGTTGGTTACGCCCTACTTCAGCTATAGAGATCAGGAGCTTATTGGGTCTAGCGGGTTATTATCGCCGATTTATGGAGGGATTTTCATCCATTGCAACTCCTCTGACTAGATTGACCTAGAAGAATGCCCCATTTCGATGGTCCGACAAGTGAGGCGAGCTTTCAGAAGCTCAAGACAACATTGACCTCAGCACCAGTTCTAGTGTTGCCTTCCGGTTCTGGGATGTATACAGTTTATTGCGACGCTTCCCGCGTTGTTTTGGGTTATCTGTTGATGCAGGAGGGGCGAGTTATTGAAAGGTTCATGAGAAGAATTACCCTATGCACGATCTGGAGTTGGCGGCGATTGTTCATGCTCTTAAGATTTGGAGGCACTACTTGTATGGGGTGCCTTGTGAGGTTTATACAGATCACTGCAGTTTGCAGCACTTGTTCAAGCAGAGGGACCTTAATTTGAGGCAGCGCAGATGGCTTGAGTTGCTGAAGGATTATGACATCACCATTATTTATCATCCGGGCAAGGCAAACGTGGTAGCAGATGCCTTAAGCAGGAAGGCGGAGAGTATGGGTAGTTTGGCTTTCATTTTAGCAGAGGAGAGACCTCTAGCTTTGGACATTCAGTCCTTGGCTAATCGCCTGGTAAGGTTGGACCTTTCTGGGACCAGCCGGGTTCTTGCTCGTGTGGTGGCCCGGTCTTCATTATTGGGGGAGATCAAGACTCGGCAGTTTTATGATCCGCACTGGGTGGCTCTCCGAGAGACAGTAGTTCAGGGTGGTTCCAAGGAGGTTTCTATTAGAGAGTATGGTGTTCTGAGACTTCAGGGTCACTTATGTGTCCCTAATGTTGATGGCCTGAGGGAGAGGATTCTAGAAGAGGCTTACAGTTCACGGTATTCTATACATCCTGGAGCTACGAAGATGTATCGTGACCTGAAGCAGCACTACTGGTGGAGACGGATGAAGAAAGACATAGTGGAGTATGTGGCTAGATGTCTAAATTGCTAGCAGGTTAAATATGAGCACCAGAGGCCAGGAGGCCTACTTCAACAGATGCCTATACCTGAGTAGAAATGGGAGCACATCACTATGGACTTCGTAGTTGGGTTGCCTCGGACTTTGCGGAAGGTTGATGCGGTTTGGGTCATTATGGACAGGTTGACCAAGTCAGCACATTTCATTCTAGTAGCTACCACTTACACTTCTGAGAGGTTGGCCCAGATCTACATTCGGGAGATAGTTCGGTTGCACTGTGTGCCTGTGTCCATTATATCAGATCGAGGTCCTCAGTTCACCTCGCACTTCTGGAGAGCCGTACAGAGTGAGTTAGGCACCCGGGTAGAGCTCAGCACATCATTCCACCCTCAGACAGACAGGCAGTCGGAGCGGACAGTTCAAATATTGGACGATATGCTCAGAGCATGTGTGATTGACTTTGGAGGATAGTGGGACCAGTTCTTGCCTTTGGCCGAGTTTTCTTATAATAATAGTTATCACTCCAGCATTGAGATGGCTCCATTTGAGGCCTTGTACGGCCAGCGATGTCGATCTCCCATCGGGTGGTTTGAGCCTGGTGAGGCTAAGCTATATGGCACCGATCTGGTGAATGATGCTTTGGAGAAGGTGAAGTTGATTCAGGAGAGACTTCGCACAACACAGTCTAGACAGAAGAGTTATGTGGATTAGAAGGCGCGTGATGTATCATTTATGGAGGGCGAGAAGGTTCTATTGAAGGTCTCACCGATGAAGGGTATTATGAGGTTTGGGAAGAAGGACAAGTTGAGCCCGAGGTTTATAGGCCCATTCAAGGTGTTGATACGAGTTGGGGAGGTTTCTTATGAGCTTGCTTTACCTCCTAGTTTATCAGGGGTTCATCCGGTCTTTCATGTATCCATGCTCCGGAGGTATCACGCCGACTTCTCCCACGTGATAGATTTCAGCACCATTCAGTTGGATGAGAAGTTGGGCTACGAGGAGGAGCCAGTTGCTATCATTGACAGGCAGGATCGCAAGTTGCGGTCCAAGAGGGTTTCCGCCGTAAAGGTCCAGTGGAGGGGCCAACCAGTCGAGTAGGCGACTTGGGAGTCCGAGGAGGACATGCGGAGCAGATATCCATACTTATTCAGCACTCCGGGTATGATTCTAGACCCGTTCGAGGACGAACGTTTGTTTAAGAGGTGGAGAATGTAACGATCCGACCGGTCGTTTTGTGTTCTAGGACCCCGTGCCCCTAAATGAGACTTCCCATAGTTGATTTTACTGATTTATGACTTGCGGGTATGGGTGGTTCGAGGTTTGGGGGAGTTTGGAGTGGTGTAGGAATACTTAGTTCCTTAAGGTTGGCCTTAAAGGCCAAGTTTGACTTCAGTCAACATTTTCAGTAAACGACCCTGGAATCAAGATTCGAAGATTCCGGTAGGTTCATATGATAATTTTGGACTTGGGCGTGTGTTCGGAATAAGTTTTGGATGACTCGGGGGCGTTTCGGCGCCAAATAGTGAAATAAGAATTTCCTTAAGTTCAAAGAGGTTTGGAATGTGATTTTGTGTTCGAGATCCGAACGGAATTCCGAGACCGGGAATAGTTTCGTCATGTCATTTATGACTTGCTCGCAAAATCTGGTGTCATTCCGAGTAGTATAGGTATGGTTCGGCATGTTGAAAGCGAATTCAAGAACTTGAAGTTCTTAAGTTTGATCCAATAGGTTTTGAGGTATGATTTTTGGATTTAGCATTGTTTCGGGCTTTCGGAAGGCTCGAGTGAGTCCGTATTATGATTTAGGACTTGTTGGTATATTTGGACGGGGTCTCGGGTGGGCCCAGATGCCATTCGAGCATCGAGCGAGGCGAAAACCAGCATAAATTTACTGCTGGTGCACCAGATCTAGTGCGACCGCACTTGCGGAGGTCAAGTCGTAGGTGCGAGATCGCTCCTGCAGTCCCAGTCTCGCAGGTGCGACTCCTGAAGGAGCTGCTCATTTCCACAGATGCGGACCCCTTTCCGCAAAAGCGGAGCCGCAGGTGCGAAACCAGACCCCTTTCCCTTTCTCCGCAGGTGCAAGATTTTTCTCGCAGATTCGAGACCGTAGGTGCGGTCCTCGAGCTGCAGGTGCGAAAAGCATGTAGGCAGTGCACTTCGTTTTAAACACGGGACTTAGCTATTTTTGAACACTTCTCTTCATTCTTGGGCGATTTTGAGAGCATGCAAGGAGGGTATTCGACCTAGATACTGTAAGGTAAGTAATTCTTACTATAAACTTAGCTTAATACTTGAATTCCTAGGTAGATTAACACATTCAATTAGTGAAAATCATGGGTTTAGAGTAAAACCTAGGTTTTTGACAAAAATGGGAAATTTTCAAGAAATGTGTTACGGAATCGTACAAAAACAATATAATATTGATCCTTAGGCTATGGTTAAGTATTTTCTCCGGAAATTTCCGGAATCCGAGCATGTGGGCCCGGGGGCGTATTTTGGGGTTTTGCAATCTAGGTTGAAATAATCATTTATATAGGGAAATTTCATACTTTTGAGTCTAGATTGATTATTTATGCAATATTTGACTAGTTTCGAGTCCTTGGGCGACGAATTTGGAGTTCGGGCACGTTCTTGACCCAGGAAGTAGACTTGACGCGAGGTAAGTCTTCTTTCTAACCTTGTAAGAGGGAATTTTTCCCATAGGTGAATTAAATGATTATGTGTTATTGTTGTGGGGGCTACGTACGTGCGAGGTGACGAGAGCCCGTGCGTAGTGACTATTATTGTTATGTCCGGGTAGTTAGGCCCACACCATGCCATGTGAATTCCATTAACTTGAGTTATATGGTTTGTAAATTCATTGTATGCAACTTTGTTTTAATAAAACTGAGAATTTGATGTTTTAAAAGAATTGTTATTTGAAAAGAATTGAAAGAAAGATGTTGTGTGTGAATGCAACCGCTTCGCAATTTATATCTCGCGATCTGAGTGATTCTTTCCCCTACTCTCATGGGAGCGGGCCGTACGCCACGGCAGGTTGATAGATGCATCTATGGTTCGCGTCATTCGGTCCTTCGACAATGCACAATTATTATTATTATGTTGGCCCAGGCCGGATGTCCTTATTCCACTATGCGCATGCTATTTGCCTGATATTGTTTATGACTGTTGAGCTGTGAATTATCTTGGAGGATCGAACTGAAAACTTGCAAATTGATGCTTCACTACATATTTGGATTTTATTATGCTTCGATATTTATTTTCTTACTACCCATACTTACTTGTTGTCCTCTTTTAAATTATCACCTAAATTCACTGTTTGGACCCTAGTAAGTGTCAAGTCGACCTCTCGTTACTACTTCTTCGAGATTAGGCGGGATACTTACTGGGTACATGTTATTTATGTACTCATGCTACGCTCTGTACTTAATTGTACAGGTTCTGAGGCATGTGCATCTGGGTTCCAGTCCGGAGCTCGTTCCTGAGTTTTACTGGTCGAGGCTGCACGGTGAGCTGCTCTTCTTGGCGTTTTCCAGCAGCACTTTGAAACTATTCTTTTGTTATTTCTGTCTATACTTTCTCAGACAGTAGGACAGACTTTCATTCTTTTGATATTATTCTACTAGATGCCTGTAGACTTGTGACACTAGTTCCTGGCACACACACGCTGGTAGACTTTATTTTGGGATGTAATAGTTAATTATGACTTCATGATTATTTATTTTGCATAAAATTTGCCTAATTTATCCGTTACTACTTAATGTCTCAAAACTAAGTTAAGAAAGTATTGAAAATGGTTTTGGTAAACTACCTGAAATCATTAGTAGATAATGGTTGGCTTGCCTGATGGCGGTATTGGGCGCCATCGCGACCTGAGTTAGGATTTGGGTCGTGACAGAACTATTAGCAAATGAACTAAAAAACTTCAGCATCTATAGAGTGCAAAAAATTACATAGTGCAGGAGGAAAACTTTAGCTCGTTTTTCCTGAAGTTTTTAAAAATGAACTAAACAACTTCAGCATTTACGCAGTACATTACTTAAGCATATTTTAATGCTGAAGTCTTAGCAAAAGAACTAAAAAACTTGAGCTTGTTTAAAATGCAAGACAAATACTTAAGCATATTTGGTGTGAAGTTTTAGCGAATTATGTAAAAAATCATTTTGTTTAGTAAATAAAACAAAAACTTCAGCTTATTTAGCAAATCAACCAAAAATTTCAGCATGTTATGCAGTACAAAACTTCAGAATATTTGAATTTTAGCTTTGACGTTTAAATTAAGTTTAAATCAGCAACTTTAGAATGCAAATTCATTCGTCATTGAAAATCTCATGTTTCATCCGTCAAACAACTTCATCCAAGTGTGAATTACGAAAATAATTATAGAAACATATCTCATGAAGATCAATCAGTTTTAAAAACTAATTTGAATTCTGAAGATGAATTGCAATGCTTACAATTTTTTGTAATTTTGAATTTTGGAATTTGAGTCTGGTTCAAATTTCTGGTTTGGGAGAGGAGATCTGAGAAGAGACGGAGAGATGGAGAAGAATCATAAAGTGTTTTGTGTGTGATGCATCTTTTATATGTTTTGTCAGGGGTAGAATGATCATATTATTACGGATTTTTTGTCACCTGGCTACCAAATCAATAATTTATAAAAATAAGGTAGATGTTAAAAGGTTGTTGCTATATAAGGTATGGCTGCAAATCGGCTCGTGAACACTGAACATTGTACTAATTGGTAAATTATTTCAAAAATAGCCACTTTTCTACCATTGTCTTCATATTTCATTTGTGTAATTTGATATTCCATAGTAGTGTTTATTTTTTAAATACAAAGCTGAAAAGTAACAAGAGGACGCTATTTCTACATTATCAAGGGTAGAGTTAATCAACCAAAAGGACCCAAACTGTTGCATTTGAATCTTAGGGTGTATAAAGAATGAAACAAATAGTATTATTATTTTGAAAAAAAATAGAGGAGCACTTCAGATTTAAATGCTGGGTTTAAAAGCATGTGACAAATTAGACCAACTAAACTATAGTGTTTTGGAAAAAAATGAGTATTAAATGTTGTAAAAAATGTCCTAAGCATTGATTTGAATATCGTAATATCAAATAAAATCTAGTTAAAACTAGACGAGGAAAGGTCCGTATACTGGCACAACATTGTAGTCTTAAAATTCTTGTTTGTCGAGACTCAATTGAGTTTTTGATAAATAAATTGATCCTTGTTATATTCATTTAATCACGGATATAGAATGATATTGGAGATCACTGTTTATAATTAGTTTATTTTAATAATTTACTTAAAATTAAACTATAAATTATGATCCTTTTAAATTGCTCCAATTAACATAAAAGACAATGTGCTATAATACTCATTTTTAACATCCATATCAAACATAAAACATCAAATTAAAAATTTAATTTAGATGGTATTATTTTTCTATTTGAATATTTTACAAGAGAATATATTAAAGTTACAAGTGTCATCTATATTAACAAATTTTCTAGAATAAGAAGCTTACCAATCTATCTGTAAACTATTTTTGAATACATCCAAATTGGTTTCACAAGAGTTTCAACCGTGGGAACAATCAGTTACTTTATGAAAGTTAACACGAACAACATCATTCTTTAAAATACGATAAAAAATGAAAAAAAAACTTACTACCGATTTTACTTCATGTCTTGTATACAACAAATCAAGAGAAATTTTTAGTACAGTAAATAAAGAGAACTTCCAAGGGGACTCACACCCCTAAAGAGACAATTTACTACTTCAAACAAAGAGAACCAAATGCACTAAACAAATATTAACATGATATAAATTGTAGTAATTCAATATAGTAGTTCAAGTTATATTTTATTATAACTCGTTTAAAATGATGTTAACTGGTAATAAAATATAAAAAATTTGATAGAAGTCTATATAAATTATTATAGGGATTATAATTTTTTCTTAATTAAGGAGATAAGAGAAATATTTTTATTTTTCAATAAATTTATCATATGTTAATTTTCGAATTGCAAGTCTCATCCTATTTTCAACTTACTTTGCTCTTAAGTCGGCCTTTTTAATTGATTTAGTAGTATTTCACTCATATAATGAGTGTTAGCCTATGAGGCGATCCATAGGAACCCAAAAAAGGGGGATAGAGAGCGCATAAAACAAATTTTTATCTATACATTTTATGGTAACATACAGAATGCTATTTTATTATTGTTCTTAACCCTAAGCATATTTTCATTTACAATAATCTCAATACGGACTAAATCATAATACGGACTCACTCGAGCCTACGGAAAGCCCGAAACAATGCTAAATCCAAAAATCATACCTCAAAACCTATTGGATCAAACTTAAGAACTTCAAGTTCTTGAATTCGCTTTCAACATGCCGAACCATACCTATACTACTCGGAATGACACCAGATTTTGCGAGCAAGTCATAATGACATGACGAAACTATTCCCGGTCTCGGAATTCCGTTCGGATCTCGAACACAAAATCACATTCTAAACCTCTTTGAACTTAAGGAAATTCTTATTTCACTATTTGGCGCCGAAACGCCCCCGAGTCATCCAAAACTTGTTCCGAACACACGCCCAAGTCCGAAATTATCATACGAACCTACCGAAATCTTCGAATCTTGACGTGCCAAAGGAAGGTAAAACCTCATTTTCCCTCGAGTTTAAGCTTTTGTTTATAGAAAAAGTCTCTAGCATAATAGGTTATAATCTCCTTCTCCGGACAAAGAAAAGAGAAGAATCTTAAATTTTCTTCTAGATTTAAAACTAAATTTTCTCCAGACAAAAAGTCCTTTAGTTTAAAACTAAATTTAGTAGTATCATTAATTCTTGCTCGTCAGATTCGTTTAGTATAGTTTAGTAGAGCCATCTTCATAATTTGATGGGATTTTGATTGACGTGCTTCTAATTATGACCTGCGTTTAATTTGATAGTGTAATAATTAACTTATCAAAGGTCCTCTGCTTTTCCTTTTGTTACTTTATTTCCTCCGATCCGTTTCAAAAGCTCCATGATTAGAGGTTGCAACAAATAACCAAAAAGCGAATTGATGAATTATTTAGCACTAGCTGCTGGGCCATGTAACATTTCGATTTCTGTAGTAAAAAGTATGGAATTAAAGAGATAGGTTGAAAATCCAAGAGGGGTAACTATTATTCACGTAGGAGGGGATTATCAAACTTACAAATATTTGCACTTTCGCAATTTGCAACACTGACATAAGTACACAAGTCAACTGGATTATAGCGAGGCCATTCAAATATTTTTTAGGGAGTTGAATTTTTTGTGTGTGATTGAAACCCGATATTTAAAAAATTCACACATAATACATAATGGGATCCTGACATTGATATTCCTCATCGGTTCTATAGAGATCAGCGCTGTTTTACACAAAATTGGCAGACGAAAACTGAAGTATTGAAGGGCAGCAGAGAAAGAACCAGAAAACATAGTAGCATGACCAATTTTGACTCATGTTTGGTTGGGAATCGGGACGTTGGTACTTGGGGCTTGCCATATCAACTTATTCTATATTAAATGTTTATATCAAAATCAATGAACGTAAATATGTAGTTTTTTACACTACGATTAAATTGCTTCACTATGGTGCAAATATTGAGTGCAAGCCGGGATGGAGTAATATTACGGAGCCTAGTAACTTTGGTTTAAAGTCATATATTTTAAAAAAATATCTTTAAATATAGTATGAATAATTAATTTAAAACTCAATAACTTAAAAATATAAAATCTTGCACTCAATAGTTTTAAATCTTGGGTTGCGCCTCTAAGTGCAAGTAAGTGTTCACAATAATCATGTTAGTGTCCCACATCGGAGTTTGATAGGTTATTTGTTTTCTTATATGATTCTCAAGTCGACTATGTTGTATGAAGCTGAATGATAGCCCATCAAGAAGTTATGTGTTCAGAAGATGAAAGTAGTTGAAATGAGGATGTTGAGATGGATGTATGGGCATAACAGGAAA
Organism: Nicotiana knightiana; assembly: GCA_005239525.1. Classification (NCBI taxonomy): domain Eukaryota; kingdom Viridiplantae; phylum Streptophyta; class Magnoliopsida; order Solanales; family Solanaceae; genus Nicotiana; species Nicotiana knightiana. The sequence continues at coordinate 23,351 of ML409649.1, read as the reverse complement.
GACATGATTAGGAATGAAGTTATTAGGGACAAGGTAGGAGTGGCATCTGTGGAGGACAAGTTAAGGGAATCAAGGGTGAGATGGTTCGTGCATGTAAAGAGGAGAGACATAGATGCTCCAGTCAAAAGGTGTGAGAGGTTGTTCATGACGAGTAAAGGGAAATGGTAGGCCTAAGAAGTATTGGAGAGAGGTAATTAGGCAGGTCATGACATTGCTTCAGCTTACCGAGGATATGACCCACAATAGGAAGGTGTGGAGGTCGAGCACTAAGATTGTAGGTTAGACCAATAGTACTGTGTTCCTCCTAGACTGACCAATAGTACAAGGACTATTTTTGTAATCTCCTATTTACGTTTCTTTATTATCACATGATGTGACATTCGCGCCAATTACCATATTACATTGTTGCTGCTATTATTTGCTACTTTATTGCTTTATCTTCACTGTTTCTTGAGCCGAAGGTCTATCGGAAAAAAAAACTCTCTATATCTATGAAGTACGAGTAAGGTCAGCGTACATACTACCCTCCTTCTATCCCATTTATGAGACCAAACTGAGTTTGTTATTGATGTTATTGTTTGTATATAGTTAAATTCAAAGTTCTTTTTCTTATCATGGTATTATCATCTGACCAATATAATTCATAATTTATCTGATGTTAAGTCAAATCTTGTATTGTCCACATTCGAAATATTCCGATTGTGACAGGATGAACTAATTATTTGTGCCCAGCTAACTAGGACCAAGATTAAATTTATTATCATGGTATCATAATCTGACCAATATAATTCATAATTTCTTTGATGTTAAGCCAAATCTTGTATTATTCACGTTCGAGATATTATGATTGTGACAGGATGGACTAATTATTTGTGTTGAGCTAACTAAGACCAAGATTAAATTTCTTATCATGGTATCATAATCTGACCAATATAATTCATAATTTATTCATAATTTATTCGATATTAAGCCAAATTTTATATTGTCCACGTTCGAGATATTACGATTGTGATAGGATGGACTAATTATTTGTGTTGAGCTAACTAGGACCAAGATTAAATTTCTTATTAGATCGTATATAAATAGTGAGTCGGTCCACTTCTCCTTTTACCTCTCTCTAAGATCCTCTAGCCTTGTCTATCTTTATATCAATTTTCCCGGCATGCTTCTTGCTGCCACCGCGCTTGGAGTCGATCTGTGATACTACCAATAATATATAGTCCGGAATTAAAGTGTGGGTTTTCTAGACTCAAATAATAAAAATAGGTGAAAAAAATAACTGATTACTATTTTATATATAATAATTATTTATCGCGCTATACTTAAACGATACGTTCGTCCGTTAAAATAAATGCGTTATACTCAATATTTGCAATTTGGCTGCATAGCGCATCAATGACCTGCGCTATCCATCTAAACTTCACTTTTCTCATTTTTCTTGTCTCTTGCATTAGCTGCTTGTGCACGTTTGGCTATATATTTCTGATGCTTTTCATACAATAAGAATGAGTCTTTTGCAATGATTGAAGTATTCAACAAATATCTTCGTAGAGAAATTATATATTGAAATTTGCAGTGTAGACTTTCAAGAATAAAATATGCGATTTTGTTCAGGTAAAACTGAAATTGCAAAAAAAAAAGAAAAAAAGAAGGATGAATCTTCTAGCAATTGACAATTAATTCTCCTTTAATTTTCATTTAAAATTTTAAGAGCGATTTTCTGTACTCCTAACGAGCAATTTCATGGTGTTTTATTTCAATAATACCAATAGAGCATATTATATTAGTTGAGGTTTGATGTTTATTACAATAATATAATTTTACCAAGAATGAGGGTTCTTCGTGGAGGTAAGACTTTTGGACTTAAAACTCGTTTATATGTGATTATTTAACCGACTAAGGGTGAAAATTATAGAAATTAGAGACAAAAATTGGGGAATTAGGGCTTGTAATTGGAGACCTTTAATTGGGGATTTGAGGGGTCATTTGAGGTCTGATTTTGATGTTTTTAATATATATATAGACTCGTGGGAGGATGAGGATTCTTGTGATGTATTTTTTATCGAATTCTGAGAGGTGGGCCTGGGGGTCGGGTTTGGCCAATTTCAGAATTTTTTGGTGAATTTGATAATTTTCGAGTAGGTTTCGTTCCTTGGTATATATTAATCATATAAATCTGATTTTTGGTAGATTTGGAGCAATCGGAGGCCGAGTCTAGAGGCAAAGGCATTGAAGGCTAGGATTTTAGCCGGTTTTGAGGAGTAACGTTTCCAAACTTGGTTCTGAGGGTTCGAAACCCCCAACTATATGATATATGATTATAATTAAGGTGACGCACATGAAAAGTGACGTGCGTGCACCGAGTGATTTGTGGCCTGGCCCATCCCACGACACCGTGTAGTAGCTATTTCGGATTGATATCCGCACTTATATTGATGTGGTTAATGTGAACATGCTAGAAATCATACTAAGTCAAATGCTAGGGCTTCACGCCGAAAATGCTGAGACCCGAATGGTCGTATATTGCTGTCTCCTTATGTGTTTATTTGATTTTGTATACTCAGTCCTGTCATAACTTATCATTTCATGCCCCAGTCTCGGTAGTTGTTGATTTTATATATTTATCATTGTTTCGGGCTAGTTCATGCATCTGTGAGCTCATGTGAGCGAGACCGGAGAGTAATGAGTGAGTGAGGCCGAGAACCTGTTATTGAGACAGTTATGAGATCGGACTGCACACCGCAGTGATACTCTGATCATGCCTTTATTGGCTTGATATAGCGCTTGGGCTAATAGGAGTCCCTCCGGAGTCTTTACACCCCCGGTGAGCGCATTGATATTGAGGGATGGATCTTTCCTAGGCATGGATCTTGTCCGAAGTTGATGATATATGAGGGATGGATCGTCCCTGGACATGGATCTTGTCCGAGTGTTGTGTTCCAGAGATAGATTTTCTCCGTGGGGCTGAATCGGCTTTTTTCCTCAGTACTGAGTGACTACGATCACCGGTGTTTGTGTACTCTCCGAGATGGATCTTCCCTAGGCCCGAGAGCTATGTACATTACTGAGTGGACTTCGATGTGAGAGTTGTGCGCACTAGGTGCATTTCCACACTGTTGATACATTGTCATGTAGAGTACTGAGATATAACTGGGTTACTTATCATATCGGTCATATTCTGTTTCATTATCTATTAAAACTGTAAACATGCCTAAATTATGTGTACTGTTTTCATTACAATTATTGAGGTTTAATCTGTCACTACCTCTCAGCCCGTAGTTTGGGTTCGTTACTTCTGAGTTGGTGTACTCACGTTATCCCATGCACCTTGTGTATAGATCCAGGTTCATCGAGGCCTGGTAGCAGTGGTTGATTGGCTGACAGAGTTCCCTGGAGTCTTCGAGGTAGCAGCTGGCGATCACATCCTCGATTTCTCCTTCTTTATCTTCCTATTGTATTTCGTTTTTCTTCATACAGTATTATGTCAGCTTATATTTCGACATTGTATTTATAGTAGCTTGTGGCTCGGTGACACTAGATCTGTGTTTGATTTTTAAATGATGATGGATTATTGTTGATACTTTTGCTACTGAATTTATAATTTTTCTGAAAAAAATAATTTTACTTCAATAAAATGTGTGACTTGCCTGATTCCACGACAAACACTATCCCAACGGATATTTTGAAGTCGTGACAGCTTTGAATTGAAGACTGCAAATAGAAACATATTGTAAAAATTGTGACCGACCGACAGCAATACAACATAAAAATGGGAAACGTTTACGGAAGAATCTCCTGCATGTATGTTGTTTAGATGACTAAAATAACTTGCCTTCCTCAAGTAACAATAAGACAGGTGCCCAACTGCCTATGATTGTCGGATAGTTACACTAAAGCAGTCCTATATATAAATAAATACTATTAATGTCCTGCCCGTGCCGTAGAATGCTTCTTTTTATTTCCTGTTATTTAGGAAAATTTATTACTTACCAAGTAAGAATATTTAAAAAGCTAGTCAGTCTAACACAGACAAGAAAAAACCTCATTTATCAAGTAGCATGAGGATGCTTTAAATGGTAAAAATAATTACTCACAAACTTTAGAACTCTTTAGTACAAATGCAGTAGAGATATCATCATCAGAAGAGAAACAAATAATTTGTTAAAGCTGGATTTGCAAAGCCAAGCAAACCATTTTCTTTTGAAACTCCTCCTCCCTCTTAAATTAGAGCTTGAACCTAAGCAGTTGCAATTGAAACTTTGGTCGATACAGGACCTTGGTGGAACATGTTTGTGTTCCTTTTTGCCTCTTTCTCAACCAAAGCTAGTGATGGATTTGATCACTGCAATCACCCCCGGACAGAGTCCGGTCTCATAAAATAATAATGTGACGCCCGCATCCGGCTCTGATCAATTGCAATATAATGTGTTTAATATCATGTGGGAGAACACATATACCCTGGGCGAATTTTCCTAACAAAATACAAAATCATACCACCAATATTCATGTGCATAGCCACCTTAACATTTTACACGTTCATGCAACTGGTGGCTTAAATACGTTCACTCTACGGTAATTGTTGAATAGACGTAGTTGTCTGCCTCTTCAACAAACCAAGCTCCACATACATTATTTTCAAGCTTTTGCTATGAAGAGGCTTTATCTCATTCATTCTTTAATTCTTAGAAGCTCCGTTGATCTTAAATCATTCTCCAACTCTTCACAGGGGCCACAAATAGAGGGCTACTGTATAGTCTATATCATAGAGATCAAGAGACTAAGGTCCAATTCAATTGGTTATAGAAAGAATAGAACATTATGACAAGTATCTACAACTACATTTTGCAGCAAAAGCACGTAAGATAGGCTGTGGTTTATGAAATGAATAAAAAATACAGTAGATCAAATTAGAAAAGATCTGCAATACCTTACAAAACCATTTGGCCTTCTCTTGGGCTGTGCAAATCCATGGAAGATATGTTTGTACAGTATTCAACCAAAATGCCTTTGTCTCAGCAGTCTATCTTGCCACTACTAAATTCAGTATATACATAACAATTTATTACAAAAGAAAATTATGGGGTAAAAAATAAAAGTAAAGTTTCAGCATCCACTCCGCACTACGAAACACTAAACTATGACAAATTCTACTTTCAGTAACACAGAATTTATCTACAACAACAACAAACTCAGTGTAATCCCACAAGTGGTCGTCTACAATACCTTAAAAACTAGTCTATATAAAATCAACTTTTACTCATTATGACCTTTCATTGTGATTTCACAAGAATTAGTTTCTACATATGAAAATACAAAGGAACAACATTATACAACCTGAATTTGAAGTATACAAAGAAATATAGGAGAGCCAACGACTACATTCCTCTAGAACTGTGCGTGCAGTAATAATGCAAATCCCTGCCATAAATCTGAAACGCTTCCCATCTTTGAAAAGCATGTCATCCAACATTCACAGCATCAAAATTTTCCTCATCACCCTATAAATTCTAGAGAAACATATATCAAAATAATCCACAAACAATACCTCTGTAACTTGAAAAAGTAGAAGGTGATCAAATTTTCTACTTACCGAAACTTCTTAGTAAACCTAAACTTAGATATACAGGAGATGAGTATTTTCTGCACAAACTACGAAATCTTGCAAGGAAGACAAGGAGAATGACAATAAAAAGCATGGTGCGGGAACCCCAAAAGTAAAGAAAGTCAGGAGCACATAACTCTGTAGTTTCAAGTTGCCTCTTTCTCGATGATGTCTGCTTAAAGTTTTGGAATGCCCGCACTCTTCCATGAGGTTGCCATTGTAGTTTGACGAGTCAAAGTGAGCCAATTCACATAAGAAAAGTGTTGTTTTGATGATGGGTAGTGGCCAATTAGTGTGAGAACTTTGTCCAATGAAGTTGTTGGTCTTTATACAAAAGACGCGCATTTGAAAACATGGATTCTAAGAAACTTTCGAAAATTGAAGAGTTTGGAAAAAGAATTGCAGAAAAGTGCAAAGGATTGCCTTTAGCTATAAAGACATTTGTTGGCCTATTAAGCTCCAAATCAAAGATTGGATAGTGAAGATTTGTAAAGTGAAATATGTGATGAGCTTCCACATTCACTTGTCAACAAATTGAAAGCCTCATATTTCACGTTTGCTCTTCACCCTCTTATTTGGAACTTAATAAACTAGTAACTGTCTTAAGAACTAAAGGAATCTTTTGCACTTGCCTACAACTATTTTTCTTAACTTGGGCCGGAATAGCAGTGTCAAACGTGCGAGTTGGATTGGAAACGGGTCATTATGGATAAATTATTTGAGACGGATAAAAAATAAGTTATCAGGCGGATGAATATCCATGTTATCCATGGTTTCTTGAATATTATGGGAGAATTCCTAATCTCCCAAACTACAGAAACCCCCAATTTGATTCTTTTTAAATGTTATAGTTAAACACATTAGTTATTCATTTGGTTAATCATTTTCTAAGTGTATAGTATGAATTTTATTCATATTCGATCTGTTTCTAAAAAGTTAACCATTTTGCCATCTCTAGACCGGACCTACAACTCCCATAACCGACAGATTCGAGTCAGTCCATGTACCTCGTTGATGTAATAGCCCATAAGAATATCGATTGTTATTTTTGTTAGGAAAGTGAGATGTGAAAGTTTTACACTTCTGCTAACAAGAATTAACTTAAATAGTCGTTTGTTCAAGTGCTTAAATTTAAAGTAATAGACAGATATATAATATTCATATAATTCACGTATAATATATGTATAATCGTATATAATTATTATATAATCTATATATATTGGCTAGAAAAATAAATAATCAAATTGGCCGGCTATTTGTGTAGGGATCTTTACACAAATAGCCAGCATATCATTCTTTACTTTTCCTGACAGGTGAACATGGATTATACATTGATTATATATGAATTATTTATATATTATATATCCATCGGCTATTTTAAGATTAAATTGTTGCATGGACGGATATTTAGGTTAATTGGTGATTTTTTCACAAAATTGTCACTTTTCTGTCATTTGTAATTGAAAAATAATCACTCCTTTAGTTAGCTTGGTGCACTAAGCTCCCACTATGTGTGGGGTTCGGATCACAAGGGTCTATTATACGTAATTTTATTATGTATTTCTGTAAAAGACTATTTTCAAGATTTGAACCCATAACCTCATGATCAGTAGTTAAACTCAATATTGTCTTTAAATTTCACTTGTGTAATTTGAAATTCAATAACAGTGGTTAACTTTCAAAGATAAAGCCGAAAAGTAACAAGAGGGTGTTATTTCTACATTATCAAGAGTAGAGTTTATTGACCAAATGGACCCAGGGTGTTGTATTTAAATTTTAGGGTGCGTTTAGAATAAATAAATATTGATGGTACTGATATATTATATTTTTTTCTTGAACAAAGGATTTTTTGGAAACAACATCTCTACTTTTCGGAATAGGGGTAAGATTTGCATACACTCTACCCTTCACAGACATCACTTATGAGAATTCACTGGCTGAATTGTTGTTGTTGTAAAAAAAATATTGCACTTATTATATGCATAATTGGCATATGTTTTTTTTTCCAAGGAAAATATTTTTATTCACTGCTAGAAATTCGCTAATTAGCGATCACAAAAAGCGACCAAAGTTGGTCTCTTATCTCAATATACCGACCAAAACGCGTCCAAACATGCTTGGTCGATATATTGGTGGTCCTTTTACCTTAGTGACCAAATTTGGTCGCTAAGGTAAAATGACCAAATGTTCAGTGTAAACAAAATAGCGACCAACTTTGGTCGGTATAATATTTTAATAATATAAATTTACCGACCAAAGTTGGTCTGCATCTATAAATTACGATATTTTTTTAATTATTAAAATTTAAAAATTAGCGACCAACGTTGGTCTCTAAATTAAAATATATATTATTTTAAAAAATATATATTTAACAATCTGGATTCATAAGCGACCAACTTTGGTCGCTTATTTTTAAGTTTTTAATTTTTTTTTGTACATTAGCGACCAACCTCCAGGATATTATTTTTTAATAAATTAGCGACCATCTTTGGTCGCTTATTTCAAAATCTGGTTTCATTAGCGACCAAAGTTGGTCGCCAATGTTTAATTTTTTAATTTTTTTTAGATAAAAGCGACCAAGGTCCAGAAAAAAAAATTATAGGTAAGCGACCAAAGTCTTTGGTCGCTTTTCTGGGTAATAATTTTGGCATAAAATACCTGTTTTGGCAGCTACACCACCTGCCAACATACCAAAATCTCTAAATAACAATATTCAATACATACAATACAATTTCAATACCAAAATCTCAACAACAACCAACAACAATAACATAACAACAACCAACAACAATAACATAACAACAACAACAACAATAACACAACAACAACAACAACAACAACAACACAATTCAAAAAACACATTAAAACCAACAAACTAAAATTCAATAGAACTAACAAATTAAACTAACAATACTAATTTAACACTTATTACAACTAGTTCAAAACCGGTTCTATTTGTCTAGATCAAAGTATATAAAAGTCAAGGAGTGTTTTGTAAAACATCATTATCATCACCGTCATTATCATCACCGTCTGATGAACTTTCATCTACAAGACGGTATAGAGAAGGGTCTACTTGTCGAGGACGGGAAGAGCGATCACAGGGAGGACGGGAGGAACGAGCACGGGGAGGACAGAAGGAACACTCACGTTCAACTCGAGCCTCTGGAGATGACTCACGAGACCGGGGAATCGGAAAAGATCCAGAAGCTAGGAGAGTNCGCATAGCGGAGAGGCTCTCCCCATGAAGTTGCTCGCCTTGCGAGGAAGTCCCTATTCCTTGCATTCCACACTTATAGCGATGAAATTTCTTAGTAGGAAGCCCGTACACCTTCCCCCATTTTGGACCGCCAGCAGCCTCCATCCATATTCTTTCAGCATCCTCGTCCGAAGGTTGGATTGGCTCGCCCGACTCATTAGGTGGCTGACTGCGTACGGGTTCCTCCACATCAGCTGTGAAGCGATCCTTTAAGAAAAATTATATTGAATTAGTATTTCAAAATTTATATAAAAGTAAATCAAAATACTTAATGAAAAGTGAAAACTTACATGTACAGTCGAGGCTCGGCCCTCAACCCACCTTTCTGGATTCATCTCTTTCTTCTTCTTTACAATATGAGTCTCCTTGAATAGCTCATCTTAGTTCATTGGACGCCCCAACTTCTTTTCCTGAAAACTCATAAATTTTAGTTAATAAACAGAATAGATATACTTTGAAAATTAAAATAAATTAAGTAATTACGTACCAATCTTCTTTTTATTGTCCCTAGGCTGATCGCACCTCCAGTGTGCAAGGAGCCTCCCTTCTCAGATGTGCGAGCTTTCTTTCCTTTTTCGCTCTTGTCTAAGAACTTTGCGGTAAGCCATTGCCTTTACAAATCCTCCCATAAATTTTAAAGCAACCAGTCAGGCTTCTGGTTCAACTGTCTAGCTTTGGAGAAACTATGCGAAAACCGCGTGCGAGCTTTGTGATTAAAATTTGCAGCCACTTCCGCGCTATAGCGGTGTTCCCATACACACTTGCTCTGTATTTCAAAATTTAAATATTATATGGAAATATCATAAATATAAATAAGTATACTGCTTAAAAGAATATTTATACCTTATATTGATTGAAAATTTGCTCCTTCAGCGAGAATAGGAATTCACTCCAAGTCGCATAAGGGCCATCATAAAGCTTTCTGGTGGATTTAGTGATTATCCTCGTAGTAATATTACTCGGGATGAACCTCCAATTTAACAAAAAAAAACACTAATATCCTATTGTACAAACTGTACAAAACAATAAACGTAAAAATAACAAATAACTCTTACCCATCACCCTCAGAGACTATGATGATCCTGCCATACTGATCATAATGCACCTTCTCGTCATCATCAGCATCACCGTCCGAAGCATGTATATTAGAGGCATGTGTTGAAGGTGTAGGGGGTCAGAGCTACAATCTCGTAGGCGAAGGCCTAAAATAGATGGAGTCGTTGATGAAGATAGTTGCGATCCCGACATAGCTGGTTAGAACGCAAGTGGCAGTGATACTGATGGAAGTGAACCGAGTGGCTGTGACATGGATGGATGTGATCCATGTGGATTTGACATGGATCAATGTGATCCACGCGATGCAGATGGTTGCGATCCACGTGGTCGTGAGGCAGCTGGACTGTATGCCGGACGTATAGTCCTATAGCCCTGTGATGAAAGACCTGGTGTCTGCATAAAGGTGTAGGGCTCGCGATGCTGTGGCAACTCAGAATAGCCCTGGGGTGGAGGATAAGACATAGGCACAGGCATAGGCATCTCTGAAGAGGGTGGAAAAGATGGAGTATTATCTTCTACCCTTCTCTTTCCCTTCCTAGCCTTTTCTCGACCCCGAGAACCAGTAGGGTCATCCTTACCTCGACCCTTGCCTGTCATCTGCATAATATAATACATATTTAGATTGAAACATATAAGAAACTAGCTATAAAACGAGATTTATTATAGAAACCAACTTTTTAAAGCTCATCGACGTATTGTTCCTCGTCCGAGAATTCTTCTTCCTCACTAGTTTGAGCTTCATCAGTTGATTCTTCTTCCTCATTTTCTATAATTGTTACTTCATTTATATCAACTTCTTCCAATATGTGCTCAGGATGTTCCAAATCATTTTCTAAAAGTTCATCCACTATTTGGTGAACAGTGGAGATATCATTTTGATATGCAACATCTAACACATTCTCGACTTCCACTCTACCTACATGCTTAGTTTTTAATACAACCCACCAGCCGGACTTATTCCGCCGCAATGGATAAGGAGCATAACACACTTGCCTAACATTATGTGCAATTATGAAAGGATCATAGCGATCATACTCCCTCGTATGATTAACCTCAATTATGTTGTATTGGTTGTGTACTCTTGTACCTCTTGTCGGATTTAGGTCAAACCACTTGCATCTAAGAGTATCAATTTCTTCTATGTCCAACCTGTATATTCTAGTTCTATTATTTCTTTGAGCACACCATAATAAGCAATATCTCCAACTTGGTTTCCACCACCACCTTGAACCCACACCCCGCTGTTGTTGCTATTTTTATTTTTAGAGCAATCCTTTGTATGAAACTTATAACTATTCACAACATACTTAGATATTGTTGTGACCTGAAGCCCAGGTCCCCAAGATATATCTTTCAAAAATTGATTTTACCATTATATCATTGACTTACATATTGTTAAAAAAATTCATAAGTTAGCATAACTTCCAAACATTGTTTACCTACATAGTGTTAGAATATTATAAGGATAAACTTACAAATTTCTTGAACCACGTATTAAATCTCGTATATACAGCATCATGGCCAAATTGACCTACGAAGTGACTGTGACACATCAAATATTTTTAGTAGTTGCATTGAGATGTAATCATAGTAAATTTTATATTTTGATAACTACTAAATCAATACTTACTTGAGAAATTGTACAACTTCGGGACAATTTAGCAACACATGAAGTGAAGCTGACTTATACTCCATATCACTCAAACTTCTCTTTCTAACATCCTTAGAGAATCGGCTTGGTTGATTGAATATGTACATAGGTGGATATAATTGATCATTAAAACATTGGACCGTGTGCCTATTGGGCCTATTCCTAGCACATGGCACATTACTCTCAAAATAATAAGAGCAAAAATGAGCAGTTTCCTTTGCAAGATAAGCTTCGCATATAGATCCTTCAATCCTATTCCTCTGCTTAACAAATTGTTTGTATTTGCCAATTGTCCTACATAATTTCTTGGTTAGCCAATAACATTCAAATAAAACAGAAAATTACATCAAACTTATAATATTACCTCTCAAAGGGATACATCCATCTGCATTGAACAGGCCCTCCAAGTCGTGCCTCGTGTACAAGGTGGATTGGAAGGTGTTCCATCACATCAAAAAAACCACATGGAAATATCTTTTCCATCTTAGTAGAAGTTACACGAATGTTCTGATCCATCCGGAGTAGGTTTTCTTCCCTTAATGTGGAAGAACACAAGTCTTTGAAAAACAAACTAATCTCTGTGATGGGTTTCCAGATTCTTTCAGGCAAACCACAAAATGCAATAGGCACTAAGGTCTCCATGAAAACATGACAGTCATGACTTTTCAAATGGCTCAACTTCCCTACCTCCATATCAACTTTTTTTCCAAGACTCGACGCACAACCCTCAGGCATCTTCACTTTCGTTACCCAATCACAAATTTGCCGTCTTTCCTCCAAAGTGAATGTGCAACTTGATTTGGGCTTGAATATCTTACCATTATTTTCTGTTTGCAAGTATAATTCAGGTCGCCTGCAATATTCTTGTAAGTCCATTCTAGCCTTCGGGTTATCCTTTGTCTTACCTTTAACATCCATCACTGTGTTGAACAAATTGTCAAAATAATTCTTCTCAATATGCATGACATCAAGGTTGTGACGGAGAAGATTATCCTTCCAATAAGGCAACTCCCAAAATATACTCTGTTTCATCCAATTATGAGTAACACCGTATCCGGGGAATCTATAAGGTGGAGCTTCAGTAACTTTACTGGAGTTCTGGACCCTCTCTCAAATTTCCTCACCTGAAAGTATCGGAGGTGGAGAATCATATTCCATTTTATTCTTTTTGAATGCATTTTTCATTCTTCTAAACTCATGGTCAGGAGGCAAGAATTGACGATGACAATCAAACCATGATTGCTTTCGGCCATGTTTCAAAGTGAACGCTTTACTATTTTCCATGCAGTAAGGACAAGCTAGCTTCCCAGCAGTCATCCACCTAGACAACATTCCATACGCAGGAAAATCATTAATTATCCACATTAAATTAGCACGCAAATTGAAATTCTCCTTAGTTGATATGTCATATGTTTCAACACATTTGTACCACTATTGTTTTAGCTCATCAATCATTGGTTGCAAATATACATCAATCAAACTTTTTGAATTACGTGGACCGAGGATAATACAATTTAAGAATATATATATATAGACTAGTCATGCACAACTCGGGTGGTAGATTATAAGGTGTAAGAAAGACAGAAAAACATGAATATGGTGTAGCAGATACAGAAAAAGGCGTGAAGCCATCCGCACACAGACCTAACCGAATATTCCTTGGTTCACTAGCAAAATCTGGATATGTCCTATCAAAGTGCTTCCAAGCTTCTCCATCTGAAGAATGACACATAACACCAGGTGGTCTTCTATTTTCAAAGTGCCATCTCATATGAGGAGCACAACTCATCGACGCATATAACCTCTTTAACCTAGGTATAAGAGGTAAATATTGCATTGCCTTGATATCGACCATATTCTCACTGGAAAGCCTCTTGAAACGAGGCTTTTCGCAAAATTTACAACTATCTAAATTTTCATCATCTTTATAATATAACATGCAACCATCTTCACAACAATCAATTCTCATTGACGAAAGTCCTAACTTAGAAACCAATCTCTTTGCCTTATAGAAATAATCAGGTAAGTTGATATGAGGGTCAACTAGTTCGCTCATAAGGTCAATGAAAGAGTCCATGGCTGCTTGAGAAATATTCCAATCAGATTTTATACTAAGTAATCTAACTGCAACAGACAGCTCAAAGTGCGAACTTCCTTCCCGTAATGGACGACTAGCTTCCTCTAACTGTTCAAAAAAATGTTTTGCGTCATCATTAAGAGTTTGTTCAACATTTTCATTGGGCTCACCCCGTAAGTGCATCCCAAAAGCATCCGCAACGATATCATGAATCCTAGAATCACGATTTGTATTCTCCACTGACCTACTACTTTCACCCACAACCATGTTATGAAATATCTCATTGCTACCATCGAACTCTCCATGATTAGTCCACACAAAGTAATTCTCTATAAACCCCTTCCTATAAAGATGAAGCTTAACTTCCTCCGGTTTTCCAAACATCATACAGTCGCACCTAACACAAGGTGTCACGACCTGAGTTACCCTCTAAACGGTCTCGTGACGGCACCTAGTCTCTATGACTAGGTAAGCCTAAAATTTGCGGAAAATAAGACAAAGAAATAATACAAACAGTAAGGAAGAAGCAATACTATAAAATTTAGCCGCTCGGCATTTACAGCTTTTACTTTCCCAAAACCCGGAACATCACAGAGTCACAAACTCTGAACTACTGTAGCTCTATACAAAGGAGTAAGGAAAATGTATCTATATATATCTTCTATAACTATACTAGAGTAGGAAGGAGACTCGTGAGATCCTGCAGACGTGGTAGAATTACCTCGCGGTCTCCTAACCAGCTGTTGAGATACGCCTAGCCACTGTACGGTGCACTGGTACCTGGATCTGCACATGGGGAAAACATGCGCAGGAAGGGTGTGAGTACTCCACATTCGGTACTCAGTAAGTGCCAAGCCTAACCCCAGTCAAGTAGTAACGAGGTCAGGTTGAGGCCCTACTGAGTTTTAAAACAAGACAGTTATAAATCTAAACAGTGAAATATAGATAAGCATTGATAAACAGAAATAATGGAACTGAAAGAATTAACAACAGAAAAAAGTCCTCGGCTCAGCACAACATATATCCCAAAAGTAAACATGAAATGCAGTACATGGGGAAAGCTCCCGGATCTCAGTCCATAGTCCCAATTTAAATATGCTATGCAGTACAGGGGGAAAGCTCCCAGATCTCAGTCCGTAGTCCCAATTTAAATATGCAATGCAGTACACGGGGAAAGCTCCCGGATCTCAGTCTGTAGTCCTAATTTAAATATGCAATGCGGTACAGGGGGAAAGCTCCCGGATCTCGGTCCGTTGTCCCAATTTAAATATGCAATGCAGAAGTATGTCAGATACGACTTAATTAAACAGTTCAGGAAAATCAACAGGCAAGAATACAGTAAAACTACCTAAGCATGGTGCAACTAGTAGCAATTAAGAGGAAATCAAGTAAGGACAGGTGCACATGCTTATTATTAAGCTAACTACTCAGTTAAGACATGGAACATTAATAAAGGAATGAAAATGAGTGATTCCATGGAAGGAAAAAGTGAAATTTAGAAACTATCACCCGTGTACGTACTCGTCACCTTACGTACACGGCGTCCATGTAACAAAAATCAGTATAAAAAATACCTAAGGGGAAGTCCCCAACACAGAGTTAGGCAAGCCACTTACCTTGACTGCGCTAATCAACTCAATACCATGCTCTTGCCACGAGTATGCGACTCCGGGTGGCCCAAATCTAATAAATTCAATTGCATAATGTAAATAACACTTTAAGGAATCAAAATAGCTAATTAATTCGAAGCTAATACGCGAAATTAGGAAATTCGCCCAAAAAGACTCCCGGGCCCATGTCTCGGAATCGGGAAAAAAATATATTTTTCCGGACACCCATTCACTCACGAGTCTAAACATATGAAAATCTATCAAATCGGAGGTCAAAAACCCAATCAAAACTCAATAATTTGGTCTATGAAGTTTATCAATATTTTCCCAAATCTTCCACCCAAATTCGAATTCTAAGGACAAGATTTAAGTTAGGAATCATGGAAATTGATCTAAGTAGGTTAGAAATCACTTACCCATGTTACCTAGGTGCAAAAGTCTTCAAAAATCGCCCTTCCCGAGCTCCAAAATTCGAAAATGGTGAAAATAGGCTTAAACCCTCGAAATGGGTTTTAATATTCTGCCCAGGCCTAAATTGTGAAGTGCGATCTTGGATATGTGGACGCGATCGCGTAAAGTAAGCCTCACCCCCCTTAAAATGGACACTGTGCGGTCGCACAATAGCACTTGCGATCGCGAAGCACACCGGACTGGACCCTATGCGTTCACAGCTGGGCCCATGCGAACGCACAGAGCAAGACTCAGACTCCCCCTGCCCGGCCCAATGAACTTATGTGGTCGCGACCCCCCTACTGCGATTGCACTGACCAAAAAATAGCTGGGCCCAAAACACGCGATCGCGGCCCAAAACACGCGATCGCACTGAATGATTACCATATGCCCGTTTGA
The DNA here is from genome assembly GCA_005239525.1 of Nicotiana knightiana. Classification (NCBI taxonomy): domain Eukaryota; kingdom Viridiplantae; phylum Streptophyta; class Magnoliopsida; order Solanales; family Solanaceae; genus Nicotiana; species Nicotiana knightiana. Next base: position 7,247 of record ML409649.1, on the reverse strand, counting down.
ACACCCGAAACACACCTGAGGCCCCCGGGACCTCAACCAAAACTACCAATCAATCCTAATACCTCATTCAAACTTGGTCTAGCCTTAAAAACACGTCTCATAACATAAAAATCATTAAATATGCATAAATTCAAGTCTAAGAACTTATGAAATTTCTAAAATCCACATCCGATGCCAAATCACGTCTAAACTCGTCCGAATGACCTCAAATTTTGCACACAGGTCACAAATGACATTACGGACTTGCTGTCGCTTTCAGAATTCCAATCTAAGTCGGATATCAAAATTTCACCTATTGGCTGAAATCCTCGAAATTCTAACTTTTGCCACTTCAAGCCTAAATCTACAACCGGCCTCGAAAACACATTTCAAACTCGCTCCTAACCTTGAAATCACCCAACGGAGCTAACAGAGTCGATGGAATTCCATTCCAGATTCTTCTTCACACAGTTCTAGCTACGGTCCGATTTCTAAAGCTGAAATTCACATTAAAAGACTATGTGTCCAAAATCACCCCGAATTTTACCACTCAACGTTCTGACAAGTTCCAATAACACAAAATAGACATGGGAGAAGCAGTTATTAGGGGATCAGGGCGCTAACTCTCAAAACGACCAACCTGGTCGTTACACAAGGGCACCTAATTACTCCTTCACTTTGGTATGGTGGAAGTGACATTTCATGTCTAATAAAGTCATCAACCCCTTCTACAAAATCCTCCCGCAATCCCCGTCGATTAGGATAATTCCTATTCTACTTCCAAGTACGATGTTCCATCTATACAAATAAAACAAGTTCAATTCATAAACTAAAAGTTCAAGATATATCCTAAAATTTCAATTTATAAACTAGAAGTTCAATTCATAAACTAAAGGTTCAATTCATATCCTAAAATATCAATTTATAAACTAAAATTTCAATTCATAAACTAAAAGTTCAATTCATATCCTAAAGGTTCAATTCCATATCCTAAAATTTCAATTCATATCCTAAAAGTTCAATTTATAAATTAAAAGTTCAATTCATAAACTAAAAATTCAATTCATACACTAAAATTCCAATTCATAAACTAAAATTACAATTGTAACGACCCGGTCCTTCGTTACGTAGAACCTACATTATAATTGATGTTAGTAACTTGTCATAAGTTAGTTATTCTGTTATTGATGTGTTAGAGTCGATAGGCTTGAAATCCAATGGTTGTAGTGAGAGTTCAGTCATGTAGCCTTTAAAGATAGCCTTATAATGGGAAAAGTCAACTAAGAGTTGACCTATTGGGAAATGACCTCGAAATGCGGATTTTATGGCTCAAATAGCTTCGTTAGGTGATTTGAGACTTGGGAGTGTGTTCGAAATATTTTTGTGATGTCCGGTGTAGAATTAGGCTTGAATTGGCGAACGTGAGTTTTTGGCGATTTCGGGTTGGCAGTGGAAAATAGGCTATCGGGGTCGAAATGGAATTTCGACAGTTGGAACAGGTTCGTAATGTCATTTTGGATATGTCTGTAAATTTCAGGTCAATCGGAGTTGTTTTGGATAGTTTCGGCATTGTTGGTGGAATTTAGAAAATTCAAAGTTCATAGGCTTGAATTCGATGTGTTTTTGGGGTTTTGATGTTGTGTTTGATGTTTTGAAGGCTCGACTCAATTTTAATGATCATATATGATGTGTTGGTATGTTTGGTTGGGGTCCCGAGGGGCTCGGGATGGTTTCGGGTGGTTAGCGGGGAGTTTGGAATGGTTTTGATATTGTTGATGTTGCTGTTACTGGTGTTTTCGCACCTGCGGATAGGGAGCCGCAGGTGCGGTTCCGCAGGAGCGGACATGGCACCGCAGGTGTAGAAGTTTGGCTGACTTAGAAGAGTCCGCATGTGCGAGTTAATTGCCACATCTGCAAGGCCGCAGGTGCGGGAGGTCGATCGCAGGTGCGGAAGTCGAGGTCCTTTGGATTTTTCGCAGGTGCGAGTAAGTGGCCGCAGGTGCGGAACCCCTGGGCAGAAAGTATAAAAGCGTGCCTTCGCGAATTTTAGCCATCTTTCTCAATATTTCATCCGGGTTTGAAGCTTTTAAAGGGGTTTTTAAGAGGGGATTCAATAGTTCTTCATTGAGGTAAGGTTTTTGGACTCTAAACTCGTTTATACGTGATTAAAGGTCGGATTTATGGTGGAAAATTAGGGAAAAATCAGTGCAAATTGGGTAATAAGGGCTTGGGATTAAGAGGCTTTAAAATGGGGATTTGAGGGGTCATTTGGACTCCGAATTTAGTGTTCTTTATATGTACAGACTCGTGAGATGATGAAGAACAATTTTGTATAAAAATTTCTGAGTTTAGGGATGTGGGCCCGGAGGGTCGGGTTTGACCAATTTCGGGATTTTTGAGTATTTTTTATACATTTCGATTGGGATTAGTTCCTTAGAATATTATAATGATATACATCTGATTGTTGGTAGATTTGGAGCACTCGGAGGCCAAATTTAGAGGCAACGACGTTGCGGAGTAGTATATTAGCCGGTTTTGAGGTAAGTAACGCCTCCAAACTTGGAACTGAGGGTTCGAAACCCCAAACTATTTGATATTTGATGTTAATTAAGGTGACGCACTTGCCAAGTGACGGGCATGCGGGCACCGAATATTTGTAGCCTGGCTCATCCCATGGCACTGTCTAATGGCTATCTCAGGTTGATATTTGTACTTTGAAGGTGGCATTTACCTTGAACGCAATAGAAATCATGCTAAGTATAAATGTTAAGGCTTCACGCCGATATGTTCAGATCGGAATGGTCGATTATTGCTGTCTCTATTTATTATTATTATTTTCATGTACTCAGTGCTGTTATAGTATATGTTTCATGCCTCAGTCTCGTAAGTTGTTAGTTTATTTTATATTATCATTGGTTTGGGCTGATTTTCATATGTTAGAGCATTGTGAGTGAGACTGGAAGGTACTGACTGAGTGAGGCTTGAAGCCTGGTTTTGAGATAGTTATGAGGTCGGACTACACACCGTAGCGACCCTGGAATCATGCCTTCGTTGGCTTGATATAGCGCTTGGTCTTATAGGAGCCCCTCCGGAGTCTTTACACCCCCAGTGAGTGCACATATATTGAGGGATGGATCTTCCCTGGGCATGGATCTTGTCCGAAGCTGATGTTATGTGAGGGATGGATCTTCCCTGGACATGGATCTTGTCCGAGTCTTATGTTCCGAAGATGCATCTTCTCCGTGGGGCTGGATCGGCCTTTTTCCTCAGTACTAGATGACTGTGTCACTTGTGTTTATGTAATATCCGGGATGGACTTTCCCTGGGCCGGAATGCCGTATTCTAGTACTGAGTGGACAACCTTATGAGAGTTTGATTACTGAGTACACATCATTCTTGATTCTATATGAATTCATGCTAGTATGCAAGGCTACAGACGCAAATTGATGCATCTTATTTATTTTCTGATATATTACTGTCATGTCCAAGTTATATACTATTGTTCGAATTATTGGAGGTTTAGTCCGTCACTACCTCACAACCCGTAGTTTGGTTTCGTTACTACTGAGTTGGTGTACTCACGTTACCCCCTGCACCTTGTGTGCAGATCCAGGTACAGCGGGATTCAGCTTTGGTCAGTGAATAGTAGCAGTTTTCATCAGAGTTGACGAGGTAGCAGCTGGCGACCGTGATCTCGTCTTCTCTTCCTTTTCTACCTGTCGTATTTATTTTTAGACTATGTTGGTCATTTCTTTTTGGTTGTATTAAGTACTAGCAGCTCATGACTGTGTGACACTAGATCCGGAGTTTGTAGGATTTGGGTTTTGATTTTCATAAAATTGTTTCCAAACTCTGATTTATTATTATTATTATCCACAGACTTGTTAAGAATGATATTTTATTGGTTATTGCATTTAGCTTAGATAAAATGAGTGGCTTGCCTGGTTCCACGACAGGCGCCATCACGACTCCGAAATTGGGTCGTGACAACAATACATAAACTAGAAGTCCAATTCATATCCTAAAAGTTCAATTCATATCCTAAGATTTCAATTTATAAACTAAAAGTTCAATTCATAAACTAAAAGTTCAATTCATACACTAAAATTCCAATTCATAAACTAAAGGTTCAATTCATAAAATAAAATTCCAATTCATAAAATAAAATTCCAATTCAAAAACTAAAATTACAATACATAAACTAAAAGTCCAATTCATATCCTAAAAGTTCAATTCATATCCTAAAATTTCAATTTATAAACTAAAAGTTCATTTCATAAACTAAAAGTCCATTTCATAAACTAAAAGTCCATTTCATAAACTAAAATTCCAATTCATAAACTAAATTTTCAATTTATAAACTAAAAGTTCAATTCATAAACTAAAAGTTCAATTCATATCCTAAAATTTCAATTTATAAACTAAAATTCCATTACATAAACTAAAAGTCCAATTCATAAACTAAAATTTCAATTCATAAACTAATGTCACGACCCAAAAATTTATAAGGTCGTGATGGCGCCGGACATCAATGTCAGGCAAGCCAAATCATTAATTAATTGAAATAACTTTTGGGTTTAACATTTATGAAAACATTTCCTTTCACTTTATTACATATTAACCAAATAAAAGTCTGTTAATTAAAAACAATGGTTTGAATACTATACTTTAGCATATATATCCCAACACATCCTAGAACTCGGTGTAACAAGTACATGAGCAATTTCTAAGAATTTATACAATCATTACAAAACCTGTCCGAAATACACATTGGACAAGAAAATTTAAAATGAAAATAAATACAGTACGAGGGAGACTCTGTCAGCTGCGGATCGCCTCCGGATGATGCAGCTCGCCTAAGTCTCCGAATCCTCCACATTTGCTATAAAAGTACCTGTGCAATAAAATGCACAGCAAGTGTAGCATGAGTACAAAAACAACGTGTACTCAGTAAGTCGCCCGCCTAACCTCAGAGAGATAGTGACGAGAGGTCAAATTAGACACTTACTAAAGGTCAATTTAGAATATTTAAGTATGACACTAAGCATGATTATCAGGGTAATTTAACCAAATAACCAAATAATAATTAATCAACATGGGTGATTTAACCAAATAACAATAAATCGACGGGAAGTAACAACTTCTTCCAAAATATTTTTAATAACTTTAAATCTCTGTCATTTCAATTGATAACTTAATATTTCAAGCCAGTAATCAGGAAAAAATCATAGCAACTACACAGTAAATATCATGCGCAAGAAATGCCGAGGGTCGAACGGCACGGACCAACAATAATAAATTGTGCACTGCCGAAGGGTCGAACGACTCGAACCATAGATGCATCTATCTGCCCCGCTCGCGAATCGATCATGTGACGCGGTTAAAAATAATAAGGCTAGCCTGCTCGCGAATCATACCTGCGACTCAGGTGCTCATATGAATACACACAAATACAGGGTCATCCTGCTCGCGAATCATACATGCGACTCAGGCACCCAAAGTTACACATATCCACATAATAAATCCGTATTTTATCAAGAAAGCAGTTTTTTTTCTCAGGAAAGTGGTAAAAATCCTTCTTAAAGGAATATGAAATATAGTTTTTAAATCTTTGTTTTGAAACTCATTTGCCAAGTTTAATGATATTCCATAATATAACCCTACTAGGTGTACAATTATCCATAGAGGAATCAATTCTCTTTTTAGATGATTAAAATAATAAACTCTAGTCTTCTTCAGATATTCAATTACGATTTCGATTATATTAGCAGTTTAATATTACAAGCAGGATTACAGGTACAACACGTAAGGCATGCTAGTGGGTCCTAGACTACCCGGACATGGCATAATAGTAGCTACGCACGAACTCCCATCACCTCGTGCGTACGTAGCCCCCGAAGATAATATCATATACTTAATTAATTCACCTAGGGGACAATTCCCTCTCACAAAGTTAGAAAGGAGACTTACCTCGCTCCGAGATTCCATAATCGGCCTCGAAGCCCTTCTGATGACTCCAAACGGACGCACAACGCCCCAAAACTATCCAAACAACGACAACCCAATGAAAATATACTCTAATATTTGCAACAATTCCAAATTATATAATTTCCCAACCCCGCTTAGAGAAATGACCAAAATGCCCTCGGGCCCACGTGCCCGGAATTTGAAATTTCTCGAAGATATATTCTACCCATAGCGTACTAACTCAAATATACAATTTACTCAAATATTCATGCTCAATTCGTGGCTAAAAATCTAATTTTCCATTTTCTAGGTTTCTTTAATATTTCCCAAATTCCTACCAATTTTCATGCCTAATCCATGCATATAATCTTGTATTTAACTTAGAGGCATGAAGGAGTTACTTACCTTGACATTGCATGAAGGAATCCTCTCTTTAAAGCCTCTCTTTAAATTACAATACATAAACTAAAAGTCCAATTCATATACTAAAAGTTCAATTCATATCCTAAAATTTCAATTTATAAACTAAAAGTTCAATTCATAAACTAAAAGTTCAATTCACATCCTAAAATTTCAATTTATAAACTAAAATTCCAATAAATAAATTAAAAGTCCAATTCATAAACTAAAATTCCAATTCATAAACTAAAATTACAATACATAAACTAAAAGTCCAATTCATATCCTAAAAATTCAATTCATAAACAAAATTTCAATTTATAATCTAAAAGTTCAATTCATAAACTAAAAGTTCAATTCATAAACTAAAATTCCAACTCATAAACAAAAATTACAATACATAAACTAAAATTCCAATTCATATCCTAAAAGTTCGATTGATATCCTAAAATTTCAATTTATAAACTAAAAGTTCAATTCATACACTAAAATTCTAATTCATAAACTAAAATTCCAATACATAAACTAAAAGTCCAATTCATATCCTAAACCATAGATTCTAACTAAACTATCAAGACAATACAAAGTATAATAGAATTCAACACTAATTAAACTAATTAGTTAATAAAATAATTTAACAAAACTAATTAAAAGAAGACCTAAACCCTAATCCTCAATAGAATACAATGTTCAAAAAATTGAAACACTAATTGAAACAATAAACTACAATACATTAAATATTGAAACAAAAACTAGAAATAACAAAGATTCAAGGTTATAATTCAAACCTAGTTTTTTTTAGGTGGAGAAGGAGAGGGAGGGGCGATGGCAGTGGGTGGTGGACGGCGAGCAGTGGTGGCACGGGGTGGGGGAATGGGATTTGTGTGAGAAGGGGAGGGGAA
>ML409647.1:0-12576 GCA_005239525.1 Nicotiana knightiana | reverse complement strand
CAGGTAGATACCAACACTTTATGGACAACTACTTCAACCAATTAGAAAATTGCATAATATATAGATGATATACTATTATATTCTAGAACAGAGAATGAACATATAAAACTACTAAAAAAATTCATACACATTGAAGAAATATCAGGAATTAGTTTAAGTAAAAAGAAAGCAGAAGTAATGAAAAATCAAATAGAATTCTTAGGTATACAAATAGATAAAAATGGAATAAAAATGCAAACTCATATAGTACAAAAAATAATTAACTTAAACGAAACACTTGATACAAAAAAGAAGTTACAATCATTTTTAAGATTAGTTAACCAAGTAAGGGAATATATCCCTAAATTAGCAGAAAATTTAAAACCATTACAGAAAAAATTAAAGAAAGATGTAGAATACCATTTTGACGAAAAAGATAAAATACATATAAAAAAGATTAAAATTATGTGTCAAAAACTACCAAAACTATATTTTCCGGATGAAAAAAGACAATTCACATACATAGTAGAAACTGATTCTAGTGATCACAGCTATGGAGGAATTCTCAAATATAAATATGATAATGAAAAAATAGAACACCATTGTAGATATTACTCAGGATCATATACAGAACCACAAATAAAATGGGAAATAAATAGAAAAGAACTATTTGCGTTATATAAATGTTTATTAGCATTTGAACCCTATATAGTTTATAATAAATTCATTGTAAGAACAGATAATACACAAGTTAAGTGGTGGCTTACAAGAAAAATACAGGATTCAGTTACTACAAAAGAAATACGGAGACTTGTATTGAACATACAAAACTTTACATTTACAATTGAAGTAATTTCAACTAACAAGAATGTGATTGCAGATCACCTATCAAGACAAAGGTACTCAAACAGAAGATAACACTCCAGATATACTCTCAATCCTTACTACACTTTCCTTACAAGTGGACAATATAGGAACGAGACTGCAAAAGATAGAACAGAATGAGCTATGTCAGCAGCGTGACATAAAAATGCGGAGCTAAGTCAGCAGCATGACTTAAAACATGCGGAGCTAAAATGTGACGTTGAGAGACACCTAAAAACTCAATCTAACGAAAAATCTAGTATTTCAGGTACAGCGGCAGCATCTAACAACACATCAGCAGCAGGAACTAGCAAGCCAAGGTATAATAATTCAAATATGAATGTAGTATTCGACAAACCATTTATACCAAAAATAAGAAAAGACCCATTATACATACCACCCCAAATAAACACCTACAAAGATAGCCTGAACCAAGAAAAACAAACATACAATCATATAACCAGATCATACATCGAAAATATCCACAAACTACAGACTTTTCTAATCCTAAATCCAAGATCCAAAACTACAAAAAATCCAGCAGAAGACTATATAACACAACCACTACAAGGTTACAATCGCCTTATAGCACAACCAGGAACTAGTGCAAACCTAGTAAACACTTGTTACAATTACAGACTACTTAGTACCGTATATGCATCTACAGGAGAAGAAATAGCTACAATACCAGAAATATACAAACCCTTTACTACCTATAAAAGAATTNACCAATTCAAGTTATTAAAATAGGACTTACACGAGACATGATCATACCCGAAAAGATAGAGCAACAACCAGAGATACCTAAAGTAGGGATACCTGATTTCTATGCAAATAAAAGGATAATTGGACTATCTAAAATACTTAGCGAGCTAGCAAACAACTACCTAAATGAAAGTCCAGTATGGAACTACTACTCAAGAGGACAGACAATAATATACGCACACTCAAAAGAACTACGAGAAAACGACATGGAAGAAATACGGAAATGGGTAATGACATTACTTAGACCCGAGCAACAACCAATTACAAGAGCTATACGAAAAGACTTTATTTCTCAACAGATAATGACCAAATACTGCAAATTAGTTGGACCAGTATACCCCGATCACATATGCTCAAAATGCAATGAAGATGATAACGTAATCCCAGATGTCCAATTAGATGAAGCCAGCTAAAGAAAGAAATCAGATCCAGCAAAGAAGATAAGAAAGAAAACCACATAAAGCAGATTCCAGACAAGAAAATGACATAAAGGAGATGGCCGACAGAAAAAGACTTATGATAAAGACATAAAGAAATACAATTATGTAAAGTTTTTTTATTTTCTATAATAAGCCAAAAGTAGAATAGTAATTAGCTTTTTACTTTATTTCTGAGCCGTCCAAATGTAAAGAAAAGGACAGGCACTCTTTTACTTTTTAAGCTTTTAATTAGAACCGCCCATTTGTAAAGAAAAAGGGCAATTAGGACAATTTGGTATCAACTACCTTCAACTATAAATAAAAAGCTAAACCGAAGAAGAGGGACAAGCTCTTCATTCGAAGTTCTAAAACCACACTTTCTCTACCATCTCTCTAAAATACTCTCTTAAATAAAAATATATCTTAAAAAACTATGGAGCATTCAAACGAGCTACAAGATCAGGTATACTTATTCATAGTCATGTATAACTAAACTTTTATATTCCTTATAATCTCTTGAATATCATAACTGTTTATCATGTTATAGTACTGTTATAAAGAACATCTTGAGAAAGCTTTCCATGTCTAGTAATGCTGAGAGTAGTTAAGCCCAGACTATGCCATCCTAAGGTCGAAACCGGTAGGTAAGGAAGCCGTTTAGGGGAGTACACAGAGTTGAGGCGCTGTTAGGGTAAATGATTGAAGCAAGAAAAGCATGGTAGTGGCCAGAAAAGATTGTTCAGAATAACTTATTAAAGGATGATAGACTTTATGATAAACAAAGAGGTTAGAAGGAATATGTTTAGTAAACACGTGATAAGAATAAATATAAATACATATCTAATGAACAACCAAACATATCTAATAGATGACAATAATAATTACAAAATACTCATATTATATACCTTTAAACAACTTAATAACGATATTAGAAGAAAAATTTACGATATTTTGGTTACTTTTGAAATAATAAAGATAATGGAACAAGGATGGACAGAACTAATTATATCAGAGGATATAGACGAATTAGATTTATATGAACTAGGTTTATATTCAGATTAATGATCAGCTACGAATATCTCCAGTACTGGTTACAAACTTTAGAAAATATAAATTTATTAGAAAAATTATTAAAAGATAATATAGAAGAATATCAAAAAACTCAAGATATCCAATACTTAGAATATATAGGAGAAAATATAAAGAAAATTTCAAGGTTAATTCCGCTAGCCACAAGATATTATGAAAAGACATTTAGATCATAATAGGGACCTCCCCATACGCAATCGTCATCCTCCAAATCATTACCTTTTATGGCGCACGTATAAGAAGTAACGTGCTCATTGGGGTCTGAGATCCCATCGTATTTAGGTATATCGGGCATACAGAACTTCTTTGGGATGGGCTTCGGAGCCGCACTCGGAGGGAATGGTTTTTGCACAAACTTCTTGGAGTCCATTACCTTTAAGATCTATGGTGCCGCCGGTATCTTGTCAACTCGAGAGTTATAAGTTTCCACCTTCTTGTCATTTGCCTCGATTTTCTTTTCTCCCTATTCTATTCTCTTAGTAAGCTCCTCGAGCATTCTTATTATAGTAGGATCGATTGTTGAAGTGTTATCACCCGATCTTTTAGGCACTGGCTCGGTACGTCGAGTAACCTCTTGTTCGTCCCTATTCAAGGCCCTATGCTGATTTTGCAACTAAGCAATGGAGTTTTGTTAGGATTGCAACATTTCAAATATTACTTGGAGACTGAATCCTTCGTTTCCTCTTCCCTGTGTTCCTCAACCGTCAGTTCGACCCTCTCTATGTACATTTCCCTCGGGGTCTATGCCTAAATCCACATTCAAGGCAACATGAGAACTGACATCAACCGGGTTGACGAGCGGTGCTCCTCCGAGGTCATCCTGTGGCACCTCGATTCCTGGGGCGATAAATTATCATTTTCTCCGTGGAGACCGAGGCCACTATCACCGTGTGTAGATGTGTTTTGCGAGTTTGGCATGATTTAACCTGAAAACAAAATTCTTGACAAGAAACCAGTGTAAAATAGTGTGTTATACTGGAATTAGCACTGAACAATCACTATTATCCTTAGCCCCACGGTGGGCGCCAAACTGTTTACCTCGAAATATGAGTAACAATTAAACTTGTAATGTGGTTATAAGGATACGTGATCTGATTCAATAGCAATTGATAAACGACTGAATAAACAAGTGAATTAAATGATTGAAATGGATCAAACTAGTGTTGTTTGCTGTTTGCAAGTTATCGACCTCGACTCGGAATAGACTCGAGATCAAGCGTTAAGAGCAACAAGAACAATAATAACAATAAGGATAATAGAGGATTATAAGCGAGTAAAGAGCAGAGTGTTTATTAATTCTCACCAATTACGTGTGTGATTCATATCATGGTTACAAATGAACAGGGTTCCTCTTTATATAGTAGAGGAATCCTAAATAAGGTATAACTGTAATTTTGGAAACAAAATGCACGATTGATATTGATAACCGTTAAGGGTTCTGTCAATCCCGAGATTCCTATCGAGATTTGTGGTCGATTGCGGGTATCTCGTTATTCAGTTATTCGATGTCGATCTTGCCCTATCTCGATCCTTCGGTCTTCGTGTTCTTTGATCTCAGGCTCACTTCGAAATGAACTTAACCTCGAGGAATACCCTCGAGTCCATAAAATCGGGCGTGCTCGATTTTAACCGTATACAACATTCTTCTTAGAAATTATGCAAATGTCATTTTTAATACAACATACCAAACAATATATAAAAAATAATCCCAACATAACTAATTCCAGCATAGCTAATCCCAGCAAAATTTATCCAAGTATAACTTATCCCAACATAACCTATATTCAAACCAAACGACCCTTAGGTCCTTGATTAAAGCTTCATTTCTCCTGAATTATAATGTGAATCAATCTACTTTAGAATCATGATTAAATATTTTAGTTCCACAGTTTCAACTAGAGTTTGAGTTTGGTTTCATGAGATTTTGTATGTATGCAACTCCGAGTTCTTGTACAATTCTGCAAAGTCAATTACAAGAAATGCTTCTTGTGCTGCTGTAGTTGTCTTACCAAAAAGGTTTTAAACCTTTTTCGTCAAACTGATTAATGAAAAATAGAGAGTGAATCCTAGTTAAATGTAATAACTGCTAGATCTGAAGTTTAGATATATTGATGAGGTAGGGACTTGTTCTATATTAATGAATGCCTACTAAAAATATGCAATGATTTTCAATGAATGTAGCAATGAAAATATGCAATAAATGTAGATAATGGCAATAAATGTAATAAGAAAGAATTTATCACCCAAATGTTAGAGGACTTGGATGATTCCTCTTTCTGACAACAACGTGAGATAATAGAAAATTAAGGTGGACAAGGAATCCTTGGATCTTGTGAATATTGAGCAATGAAATCAGTGGACAAAACAAGCTTTTGGTATATTCTTTATAGTCAACCCTTTACAATATGTTCTTATCAGAAAAGTGAAGATCCTCTTTTGTTCATCATCTTTTCGTATTTACAGGCGACATTCCTAGGAAACCTTAGAAAGTACAACTGAAGGAATATTCAATTGAATATTCCTTCTCACTATTCTAAAACGTATTCTAACCATTGCTGTTATCTGTTCTCGACACAACCTTGACGTTGGTCCTTCTTTAGGCAACTCCTCACCACTGAGCCGTGGTTGGCTTCAACATCGACCACATCTCGTCCATTTTCCATCCTTACACTCAGCCTAATTTTGACCAATACAGTTAGTCCCTCCCCTTGTTGAGGTCGTCCTCTTGGATGTTTTCGATGAGCAGATTCTATGTGCAACCGGTCAAAATAAATTATGACGTGATGGCTGAGCCAAATCGGTCGAGGTTGAACTGGGGACAGTCGCCTCAAGGTCCGTGGTTGGCATGAGTGACATAGGAAGACGTCATGGCCACGCACGTCATAATCACGCGTCTTCCCAATGCAGTGCGCTACTTCCTGTGCCTCTGTTGCTTCGATTTCGGTGCTACTGATGGCCCCTTGCCTCGATTTAGGTGCCACCATACTTATAAATAGAGGAGGGGGGTTTCACAAATAAAACTTTTAGCATCTCATAATCCATTGTAACGACCCGACCGGTCGTTCTGAGAGTTTAGCCCTGTTTCCCCTGTTTCTGCTTCATCATATGTGGTTCAGCTTCATTACGTTGTGTGATATTGGTTGCCTTGGGTTCGAAGCGATTTTCGGAGAGCAATGAGACACTTAGTCTCTTATCTTGGTTCAATAGAGGAAAAGTCAACCAGAAGTTGACTTATTGGTAAACAACCTCAGAATGTGGATTTTATGGTTCGGATATCTTCGTTGGGTGATTTGGGACTTAGGAGTGTGTTCGGAATGAAGTTTTGATATCCGGTGTAGAATTAGGCTTGAATTGGCGAAAGTTAATTTTTGGCGATTTCCGGTCGGTAGTGGAAAATAGGCTATTGGGGTCGGAATGGAATTTTGAAGGTTGGAGCAGATCCTTAATGTCATTTTGGATATGTGCGCAAATTTTCAAGTCAATTGGATGTGTTTTGGATGGTTTCAGCATCTTTGGCGAAATATAGAAATTTCAAAGTTCATGGGCTTGAATTTGTTGTGATTTTGGAGTTTTTGCGTTGTTTTTGGTGCTTCGAAGGCTCGACTAAGTTTGAATGATGTTATGAGACATGTTGGTAGGTTTGGTTGAGGTCCCGAGGGCCGAGAATGTATTTCGGATGCTCAAACGGACATTTTTGGTCTTTGAGAGATTGCTGTTTTTTCTAGTGTTTTAGCAGCAATGATTGTTCATTGAGATCGCGTGAGTTCTTCCGCGATCGTGTAGAGTAAGTTGAGCCCAGGTGGATTTATGAATCGCGATCGCGTATGAATCTCGATCACGTGGGATCGCGTAGTCTGAGCAGTCTTGGTCATTGCGTTCGCGTGGGTATGTTTGCATTCGCATAGAAGGTTTTGGAGTGGCAGTGTGGTGATGGAATTTTCTCTATGCGATCGCATAGAGCTGGTCGCGATCGCATAGTTGTGAGAAGTGGTTCTTCGTGATCGCATAGGTGTTTTTGCGATCGCATAGGGTTAGTTTGGTTGGGCAGCATTTTGTTGATCGCGTGCCTTCTTCCGCGATCGCATAGAGTAAAAGTCTGGGCAGACAGTTTAAGTTCTAATTTCTGGGGTTCTTGGCCATAACTCATTTTGCCATTTGAGAGCTCGGGTGAAGGAGATTTTGGACGAGATTTTCAATGGGATTCTTGTGGTAAGTGTTCTTAAATCATTTTTGGTTCAATTTCATGAATTTGTCTTGATTTTCACCATGCAATTTGAGGAATTAAATAGAAAAATTTGGGAAAAATGGGAGGAAGAATTTGGAAATTCTTTTGGTGATTTGAGTGGGCAATTGTGGTCCGAGTTGGATGTTCTTGGTATGTACGGACTCGTGGGAGGTTAAGGATTCTTGTGATGTAATTTTTATCCGATTCCGAGATGTGGGCCCGGGGGCCGGATTTGGCAATTGTGCCTACTTTTGATAGTTTTCGATTGGGGTTCGTCTCCCCAGCGTATTTTGATGTTATTGATCTGATTATGATAGGCTCAGAGCTTTTGGGAGCCAATTCGAGGGGCAAGAGCATCGCGGAGTAGCGTTTGGGCGGTTTTGAGGTAAGTAACGATTGTAACTCTAAACCTGAGGGTATGACCCCACGGTATTTGATATTGTTTTGGTAAATGAGGTGACACGCATGCTAGGTGACGAGCGTGGGGGTGTGCACCGATAGGGATTTTGACCTAGTCCGTCCCGTAGCGACTATTAAGTCGCGTATTCGATTTGAAACCTTATGATATCCTGTACTTTCAGAAGTTTATACTTGTTTAGGGGCTGTAAGCCATGTTTGGGGCCTTGTGACGACCTATTTAGAACCTCAAAGGTATTTTTACACTATTCTCACACCATCATGATAAAAGCATCTGTGAATTCAGTCATGTTTACCACTTGTTGTTATTTTCACTACTATCACACTGTTTTGAAACTCTAAGAAGTAATTTGGGCTGAGTCCCGTGAGTTGAGATGAATTGCCCGAGTGGCTTGTGAGGTTGACTGAGTGAGGCCGAGAGCCGAGTATGGGAGGATAGTTATGGATCGGGCTGCACGCCGCAACAATTGATATGTTATATATATTACATATGGATCGGGCTCCAAGCTGCATCAATATATATATATTATGTATAGATCGGGATGCACGCCGCAACAATATATATGTATTATATGTAGATCTGGCTGCACGCCGCAACAATATATATTATTTGTCGGTTGGGCTGCATGCCGCATCAATATATATATTGGATCGGGCTGCACGCCGCAACAAATATAGCGCTTGGGCTGAAGGAGCCTCTCCAGGAGTCTGTACACCCCCAATAAGCGCAGTCGACTATTATATGGATCGGGTTGCATGCCGCAGCGTATGTCATATGGATCGGGCTGCACGCCGCATCAATATACATTATATATGGATCGGGCTGCGCGCCACAACAATATATATATATATATATATATATATATATATACGTATTGGAGCGGGTTGTATGCTGCAACAGTTGCTATATGGTACCTGATGAGTGAGAGTGCTGAGTGTGAGATTGACTTATGAGAGTAGAGTCACGAGTGACTGAGAGGCTTACCCGAGAGGCTTTATTGTGAGTGATACTGTGCCCGAGGGGCTTATATTTTATGAAACTACTATTTTTCACTCTTCTTTACACTAGTTGCTCGGCGTCCGCAACACTACTCTTTCTCCTTCCTATTCTATCATTTGTACTATACTTCCCAGACTTGTGTATTAGAGGGTTTGTATTAGACTGTATCACTTCTTAGATGCTCATGACGGTTGACTCCGGATGTTGGGACTGTGCTTAGATGTTCTAATCATTTTTATTGTATTTGAAATGCTTAAGAAACATAATTATTATGAAAATTCGGATAGTTGATGTATTAAATGGAAATCATTTCATTATTTTCAGTAAATTGGCTAGCCGAGTATCACGGTAGGTTCCATCACGACCAATTGTGATTTGGGGTCGTGACAAGTTGGTATCAGAGCGCTAGGTTACATAGGACTCAACAGTCATGAGCAGGTTTAGTAGAGTCTGGCGGATCGGTACAGAGACGTCTGTACTTATCTTCGAGAGGCTGAAGAACCCTTAGGAAAAAAACCACATTCTTGAATTCTTGTCGTGCAAATCCATTTTATTCAGCCAAGAGCGTAACTCTTGAATTCCTTCCATGTATTTGAACGCGCCCGAGAATGCTTAATATCAGCTGTGCATCGATGACTTGTGACTTCCATGTATGAGATGTGATTTTGGCATGTTGGTAATGGGCCAGTCTGGAGGACTTCAGGCCGGATTCATTCTGTGGCTTGAAGTGCTGAGACTCCGTTGTGAGCACATGTATTTGGGGACTTATATGTCCGTTCATGTTCTTATTGACGGGACTTTGTGGCTGGATGCCTATGTGGTGAGTGTGATTTGATGGTTAGATATGTTCAGACTGTGATTTGTGACAAAATGATTGGTTGGGAATGTGGCAAGAACTATTGATTGTTTGATTTTTGTCTCGATTTGGTATATGGCTTTGAGTTGTGAGTGTGTTGGAATACCTCTCATGTTGTTTAGTTGTGGAGCGAAGCAGATCTTTCTGTTGAGTTATGAGTTCCTGGTGATGTCTTTTGGGATGATCATTGCCCCAATAGAGTTCGTGTATTTGATTAACAGTGTATTCCAGCCGTATCAGCACTCCATTGTTATTGTATTCATTGATGGCATCCTGGCGTATGTGCGTAGCTAGGGGTAGCATATTCCTATGTTTCATCACATTTTGCCCATTTCTGGATATGCCCCGTGAGCCTTCAGTTACATCTTTTCATGTGTCGACTCCGGTAGGTGATACTATCATTGTGGACCGTGTGTATTGATAGTGTGTGATATCTATTGGGGGTCTGGAGACCCGAGTGGACCTACTGTCACTCAGCATGATCGGTTCCGAGAGTTTATCCCCGTTTCCCCCGTTTCTGCTTCATTATTTGTGGTTCAGCTTCATTACGTTGTGTGAGATTGGTTGGCTCGGGTTCGGAGCGATTTTTGGAGAGAAATGAGACACTCAGTCTCTTATCTTGGTTCAATAGTGGAAAAGTCAACCAAAAGTTGACTTATTGGTAAACGATCTCAAAATGCGGATTTTATGGCTCGGATAGCTGCTTTGGGTGATTTGGTATTAGGAGTGTGTTCGGAATGAAGTTTTGATGTCCGGTGTAGAATTAGGCTTGAATTGGCGAAAGTTAGTTTTTGGCGATTTTCGGCCGGCAGTGGAAAATAGGCTATCGTGGTCGGAATGGAATTCCGAAGGTTGGAGAAAGTTCGTAATGTCATTTTGGATATGTGTGCAAATTTTCAGGTCAATCGCATGTGTTTTGGATGGTTTTGGCATCTTTGGCAAAATTCAGAAATTTCAAAGTTCATGGGCTTGAATTTGATGTGATTTTGGTGTTTTTGCGTTGTTTTTGGTGCTTCGAAGGCTCGACTAAGTTTGAATGATGTTATGATATATGTTGGCAGGTTTGGTTGAGGTCCCGAAGGCCGAGGGTGTATGTCGGATGCTCAATCAGACATTTTTGGTCTTTGGGAGTTTGCTAGGTTTTCTGGTGTTTTAGCAGCAGTGGTTGTTCATTGAGATCGCGTGAGTTCTTCCGTGATCGCGTAGAGTAAGTTGAGGCCAGGTGGATATTGTGAATTTCGATCGCGTATGTAGGAGTGCGATCGCGTAGTGTGAGCAGTCTTGGTCACTGCGTTGTGGGTATGTTTGCGTTCGCATGGAAGGTTTTGGAGTGGCAGTGTGGTGATGGAATTGCTCTATGCGATTGCATAGAGCTGGTCGCGATCGCATAGTTGTGAGAAGTGGTTCTTCGCGATTGCATAGGTGTTTTTGCGATCGCATAGGGTTAGTTTGGTTGGACAATATTTTGTTCTTCGCGATCGCGTGCCTTCTTCCGCGATCGCACAGAGTAAAAGTCTGGACAGACAGTTTAAGTTCTAGTTTCGGGGATTCTTGGCCATAACTCATTTTTCCATTTAAGAGCTCGAGTGAAGGAGATTTTGGAAGATGTTTTCAGTGGGATTCTTGTGGTAAGTGTTCTTCAATCATTTTTGGTTCAATTTCATGAATTTGTCTTGATTTTCACCATACAATTTGAGGATTAAGTAGAAAAATTTGGGGAAAATGGGGGGAAGAATTTGTAAATTCTTTTGGTGATTTTAGTGGGCAATTGTGGTCCGATTTGGATGTTCTTGGTATTTACAGACTCGTGGAAGGTTAAGGATTCTTGTGATGTAATTTTTATCGGATACGAGTCGTGGGCCCGGGGGCTGGATTTGGCAAATTTCGGGAACTGTGGCTAGTTTTGATAGTTTTCAATTGGGGTTCGTCTCCCTAGCATATTTTGATGTTATTGATCTGATTGTGATAGGCTCGAAGCTTTTGGGAGCCAATTCGAGGGGCAAGAGTATCACACAGTAGCTTTTGGGCAGTTTTGAGGTAAGTAATGATTTTAACTCTAAACCTGAGGGTATGACACCCCAATATTTGATATTGTTTTGGTAAATGAGGTGACACACATGCTAGGTGACGAGCGTGGGGGCACGCACCGATAGATATTGTGACATGGTCCGTCCCGTAGCAACTATTAAGCCGCGTATTCAATTTGAAACCTTATGATATCCTATACTTTCAGAAGTTTATACTTGTTTATGGGCTGTAAGCCATGTTTGGGGCCTTGTGCCGACCTGTTTAGACCCTCGGGGGTATTTTTCATGTTTGGGACCTTGTGCCGACCTGTTTAGACCCTCAGAGGTATTTTTACACTATTCTCACACCGTCCTGATAAAAGCATCTGTGAACTCAGTCATGTTTACCACTTGTTGTTATTTTCACAGTTATCACACTGTTTTGAAACTCTGAGAAGTAATTTGGGCTGAGTCCCATGAGTTGAGATGAATTGCCTGAGCGGCTTGTGAGGATGACTGAGTGAGCCCGAGAGTCGGGCTGCACACCGCAACAATAGATATGTTATATATATATATATATATATATATATATATATATATATATATTACATATGGATCGGGCTGCGCTCTGCAACAATATATATATATTATGTATGGATCGGGCTGCACGCCACATCAATATGTATGTATTATATGTGGATCGCGCTGCACGCCGCAACAATATACATTATATATGGGTCGGGCTGCACGCCGCAACAATATATATATTGGATCTGGCTGCACGCCACAACAAATATAGCGCTTGGGCTGAAGGAGCCCCTCCAGGAGTCTGTACACCCTCAGTGAGCGCAGTCAACTATTATATGGATCGGGCTGCACGCCGCAGCGTATGCTATATGGATCGGGCTGCACGCCACAGCAATATATATATATATATATATATATATATATATATA
>ML409643.1:1491-64579 GCA_005239525.1 Nicotiana knightiana | reverse complement strand
TTGTGGTCTATTAAAACTTGGTTGACTAAGCGTAAGTTTAGTCGACTAGGTTCCGCAAAGCAAACAGATAAAGTAGAGATGAACCAAACGAATTGAAAGCGAAACAAGACACAACAATTTTTATACTGGTTCAGTACTGGTGTGGTACTTACGTCCAGTTTCCCTTGGGTCACAAGGGTTCTCTTAGATCTTAATAAAGGATTACACTAGTTCACCACCAACAAGGTTTAGCAACAGTAGTTTCTGGATGTTGACACAACTCTCTTTTGTGTTCTAATTCTTCCTATCTTTTATCACACTTGTAGACTCAAAAATACAATTTTTGTACTAAGAACTAGAGAGACTTAGAAGACAGTATTTGTAGTTGCGTAAGTCTTCTTCTTGATATTGGAAGTCTTTTTATAGGAGAGTTTGAGAGTTAATGCAGATTGATCTTGATAGAGGCATTGAATCCTCTAAGAGATTTTGACCCAAGATGTGCCTCCGAATCCTGCACTTGAGATGGGCTGGATTCATTTATGTCCTTCCCCTTTCATGTCCTCATTTCATGGAGTGCTTTGAGGCTTCGATTTGGTTGGTCAATCTTCTAATATAGTCCTTGAGGAGATGCTTGATGTCCTCGAGCTGCACTTGATATGTTTCCTTGTTAGACAACCTTGATGTCCTTTGATTAAGACTGAGATAGCGAAACTGATCTGGTTTCCTTTTTGATAGCTTGACTTCCTTTGATTTAGCATCGTCAAATTCTCTTCGATCTCATTTCCTTTTGTTGATGTACTTACCAGAAGAATTTTTCTTGAAGTGGTGCCTTGATTCCTCCAATCAAACAGATATGATTAGTTTTGCACAATTGTCATCATTGAAACTTAGATGTAACAGTAAAGACCCGAGTGAGGACATTGGCTGGGGACTCGGACCTTTTTGGTTATGACGGGGTTGCATCAGGGGTCGGAACTTAGCCATTTTTTGTTTGCTCTGGTGATGGACATACTGACGCACCACATCCATGGGGCGGTGTCGTGGTGTATGATATTTGCAGATGATATTGCATTCATTAACGAGGCCCGGGACGGTGTGAACGCGCAATTAGAGGATGGAGGCAGACCCTGGAATCTAAAGGTTTCAAGTTGAGCAGGACCAAGACAAATACATGGAGTGTAAGTTCAGTGGCGAGACTCAAGGAGGGGAAGGGGGTGTGAGGTTGGACTTGCAGGTCATCCCTAGGAGAGGGAGTTTTAAGTACCTTGGGTCTATTATTCAGGGGGATGGGGAGATTGATGAAGATGTTTGGGGCGGGATGAATGAAATGGAGACTCGCTTTCGGTGTTTTATATGACAAGAAGGTGCCACCGAAACTTAATGGTAATAACTACAAAGTAGTGGTCAGACCAACGATGTTATATAGGGTGTTGGCCAATTAAGATCGCTCATATCCAGAAGATGAAGGCAGTAGAGATGAGGATGTTGAGATAGATGTGCGGGCACACCAGGTTAGATAGGATAAAAAATGAGGTTATTTCTGACAAGGTGTGTAACAACCCGACCAGTTGTTTTGATTTGTAGAACCTCGTTACCCTAAATAAGACTTTCCCTAGGTGTTTTTACTGTTTTATGACTTGAGGGAATGGTTAGTTCGAGTTTTGGAAGGGTTCGGTTTGAAATCGGAACATTTGGTTCCTTAAGGTTGGCTAAAAAGGCTAATTTTGACTTTGATCAACATTTTGAGTAATTGAACTTGGAATCGGGATTTGACGGTTCCAGTAGGTTTGTATGATGATTTTGGACTTGGGCATACCTTCGTATCGGGTTTTGGATGACCCAGGAGCATTTCGGCGCCTAATAGTGAAAGTTGGTTCCTTGAAGATTTTTTGATGTTCTTTAAATTTGGTTTGGAGTAGGTTTTGGTGATATCGAGGTCCAAATGAAATTCCGAGACCAGAAATAGTTCTATAATGTCATTTAAGACTTTCACGCAAAATTTAGTGTCAATCTGAGTCGTTTAAGTACATTTCGGCACATTGGGAGTAAATTCAAGAACTTAAGTTCATATTTTTGATTCAATTGGTTTGGGATGTGATTCTTAGTTTTGATGTTGTTTTGGGCATTCCGAGAGTTCGAGCGAGTCTGTTTTATGATTTCAAACTTTTCGGTATGTTCGGGTGGGGCCTTGGGGGCTCCAGGTATCAATCAGACTATGCTCGGACCAAGTAGAACTTGGGAGTAACAGCTGAAGCTCCCAGCTGCTGGTGAAATCGCACCTGTGATTGGCCAGCCGCAGGTGCGAGCCAGGAGCCACAAAAGTGAACAAGACAAAGCTGCCCAGGATCCACTGGAGCGAGGAGTTTAGCGCACCTGCAAATGTGCAGATGCGATAACTGTGATCACAGAAGCGACAGTGTCCGCAGGTGCGAAAGAAACGGTCGCAACAGAAATTGCGCAGCAGCGGCCCTAGCTCCATAGGTGCGATGGGCCACTGGCCAGGATTGTTTCGCAGAAGAGGACTTTGACCGCAGAAGCGGAAGTCCCTCCGTAGGTGCGGAAATCGCCGAAGGCAGAACCTTCATTTAATGCGGGACTTAGTCATTTTTGCTCATTTGTTACACTTCTTGGGGGCGATTTTGGAGCTGGTTAGAGAGGGATTTTCATCAGCTAATTGAGGTAAGTAATTGCTACCAAATATGAGTCAAATACATAGCTTATGGGTAGATTATAACATGTAATTTAGTGGAAATCATGGGTTTAGGTGAAAACCTAGATTTTTTATAAAAATGAGATTTAATCACGAAATTCGTTATGTAATCTAGTAAATATCATATATTTAGGTTCATGAGGTTATGGGTAACAACTTTCTTCGAAAATTTCTTGAATCCAGGCACGTGGGCCCGGGGGTGAATTTTGGAATCTTACATTTAGGGTTGGATAACCTCTTTAATAGTTGGAATGCGAGCTTTTGAGCATGTATTGATTAGTTTATTTACTATTTGATTAATTTTGGATCTTTCGGCACTAAATCGAGAGTTTGAGCATAATTTTGGACCAAAAAAAGTAGGCTTTGAGGCGAGGTAAGTCTCTTTTATAACCTTGTAAGAGGGAAATGACCCCATAGGTCAACTTAATCAATATGTACTTTATTTGTGGGGGCTGCGTACGCACGAGGTGACGAGAGTCCGTGCATAGCTACTATTCATGCTGATGTCCGGTTAGATTTAGATTCACACCATGCTTTTTTGATATTGTTGCTTGTTTATGCTTACTAATTGTCTAGAATAAAGTTGAGGTTGAGGATTTCAATATTTTAAAAGTTCCTAGTTGAGTTATATTGATTATTTTAAAAGAATTGAGGGATATTATGATAACTTGAGAAAATCTATGTTCAACTGCGTCGCAAATATATTCCGTGAGTGGGATAAATATCCACTACTCTCGTGGGAGCGGGCCGTTCGCCTCGGCAGGTTAATAGATGCATCTATGGTTTGTGTCGTTCGACCCTTGGAAGTGCACAATATATGTATATGTATATTTGGATTGGGTCGTACGTCCACGACATAATTCATGCGTGAAGATATTGGAATCCCTTTTATATTTAATATTGTTTCATTGGCTTGAGAGGTGAAATGGTTAGATGAGGGAAATGACTTGGTACCTACTTGTGATAAAAGGATTGTTTTATTTATTTTCCTGCTCTGAGTTCTATTGTCATATTTGTATAGCATGTTTAATTAGAACTACATATCATTATATTGTTGGCCTAGAAAGTGTCAAAATCGACTCCTCGTCACTACTTCTTCGAGGTTAGACTAGATACTTACTGGTGCATGTTGTTGCACTTGATATGTAAGATCTGAGGCAAGTACATATGGATATCAGTCCAGCGCGCACGTCTGACTCTAGTATAGTACTACACAGTGAGCTGCCCTTTCGAGCCGTTCTACAACAGCCGAAGTCTTTCTGTTGTTATTTTTCTGTCTATTTTATTTCAGATAGTAGAGTACTAAATCTTTTGTATATTCTATCTATAGCCCATACTCTTGTGACACTAGGTCTTGGCACACACACTAGTAGACTCTTGGCTTTGGTTTTATTTCATGATCATGATTGCACATATTAGCTTTTGTGTTATTTATTATTAAATCTATCACTTTTTGAATCTTCTAAGTTTAAAGAAAGTTTGATTACTTGGAAAAATCTTTTAAAAGAAGAAATCAGATAGTTTGCTCACTGTTGGCTAGCCTGGCGATGGCGCTGGGCGCCATCACGGCCTAAGATGGAATTGAGTCATGACAACATGGTATCAGAGCACTAGGTTCACATAGGACTCACAAGTTATGGGCAGACCTAATAAAGTCTTGCGGGTCGGTGCGAAGATGTCCGTACTTATCTTCAAGAGGCTATAGGTTGTTAGGAAACTACTCTTTATTCATCTCCTATCATGTAATTGATGGTGTACTAACTTTCTTCTCTTACTCTCTCACAAATGGTGAGAAATGCGCACGTCAGATGTTCCGTACCCGGGAGGAGCTTCTCTCCCTATTTCTAGAGGCCGAGGCAGAGGCCGGAGGAGGGCACTGACCAGAGGTAGGGAACGATGACGTCCTAGAGTCGCCCTAGTTGCACCATCAGCGGATCCAGTGGGAGGGGCGAGTTATTGCGTATGCTTCACGTTATCTGAAGCCAAATGATAAAAATTATCATGTGCACGATTTGGAATTGGCTGCGATTGTTCATGCTCTTAAGATCTGGAGGCATTATCTTTATGGGGTGTCCTGTGAGGTTTATATTGATCATCGCAATTTGTAGCATTTGTTCAAGAAAGGGATCTCAATTTGAGGCAGTGTAGATAGCTTGAGTTACTGAAGGATTATGACATCACCATTCTTTATCAGTCGGGCAAGACGAATGTGGTTGCGGATGACTTGAGCAGAAAGGCAGAGAGTATGGGTAGCTTGGCCTTCATTTCAGCAGAGGAGTGGCCACTAGCCTTGGACATTCAGTCCTTGGCTAACAGACTTGTGAGGTTGGATATTTTAGAGCCCATCCAAGTTCTTACGTGCATTGTTTCCCAGTCTTCACTATTGGAGCAGATCAAGGCTCGACAGTTTGATGATTCTCACTTGATGGTCCTCATAGAGACGGTACTACAGGGTGGTGCCAAGGAGTTTTCTATCGGCGAGGATGGTGTTCTGCGAATCCAGGGTAGTCGATGTGTTCCTAATGTCGATGGCTTGAGGGAGATGATTCTAAAGGAGGCGCATAGTTGTCGATATTCCATCCATCCAAGTGCTACGAAAATGTATCGCGACATGAGACAACACTATTGGTGGAGGTGGATGAAGAAAGACATAGTTGAGTATGTAGCTACATGACTAAATTGCCAGCAGGTTAAGTATGAGGACTAGAGGCCAGATGGCCAACTCCAGCAGATGACTATACCGGAGTGGAAGTGGGAGCGCATCACTATAGACTTCGTGGTTGGGTTTCTGCGGACCTTGCAAAAGTTTGATGCAGTTTGGGTCATTGTTGACATATTGATCAAATCAACACACTTCATTCCGGTTATGACTACGTATGCTTCAGAGAGGTTGGCCCAGATTTATATCCAGAAGATAGTTCGGTTGCATGGTGTGCTTCTTTCCATCATATAAGTTAGAGTCCCTCAGTTTAATTCACATTTCTGGAGGGCAGTACAAAGTGAGTTGGGACCCATGTAGATCTCAACACAACATTTCATTTGCAGACTGAAGGGCAGTCAGAGTGTATAGACATGCTCAGAGCATGTGGGATTGACTTTGGAGGGAAGTGGGATCGATTCTTGCCTTTGGCCAAGTTTTCTTACAACAACAGTTACCAGTCTAGCATCAAGATGGCTCAATTTGAGGATTTATATGGTCGGCTATGTCGTTCTCCCATCGGGTGGTTTGAGCCCGAAGAGGCTAATTTATATGGTAATGATTTGGTGAAGGATGCCTTGGAAAAGGTAAAGTTGATTCAGGAGGACATACATAGCAGATATACACACTTATTCAGCACTCCAGGTATGATTCTAAACCCGTTCGAGGACGAACGTTTTGTTTAAGATGTGGAGAAAGTAACGATCCAACCAGTTGTTTTGCTTTCTAGAACCCCGTTTCCTTAAATAAGACTTCCCCTAGGTGTTTTTAGTATTTTATGACTTGCGGGAATGGTTAGTTCGAGATTTGGAAGGGTTCAGGTTGAAATCGGAACATTTGGTTCCTTAAGGTTGCTAAAAAGTCTAAGTTTGACTTCGGTCAACATTTTGACCAAACGACTTCGGAATCGGAATTTGACGGTTCCAATAGGTTCGTATGATGATTTCGGACTTGGGCATACATTCATATTGGGTTTTGGATGACCCAGGAGAATAATTTGGTGTCAATCCGAGTAGTTTAAGTACGTTTCGGCGCATCGGGAGTAAATTGAAGAACTTATAGTTCATATTTTTGATTCAATAGGTTTGGGGTGTGATCCTTAGTTTTGATGTTGTTTTGGGCATTCCAAGAGTTCGAGCGAGTCCATTTTATAATTACAAACTTATCGGTATGTTTGGGCGGGGCCTTGGGGGCCCATGTATCAATCGGAAGAGGCTCGGACCAAGTGGAACTTGGGAGCAACAGTTGAAGCTCCTAGTTCCTGGTGTAATCGCACCTGCGGTTGGCCAGCTGCAGGTGCGAGCCGGGAGCCACAAAAATGAACAAGCCAAGGCTGCCCAGGATCCGTAGGGGCAAGGAGTTTAGCGCACCTGCGAACGCACAAGTACAATGACCGTGACCGCAGAAGAAGCGGTGTCCGCAGGTGCGAAAGAAACGGTCGTAGGAGCGATTGCGTAGGAGCGGCCCTAGCTTCGCACGTGCAATGGGCCAGTGGTCAGGCTTGTCCCGGAGAAACAGAATTTTGACTGCAGAAGCCCGCAGAAGCGGAAGTCGCTCCACATGTGCGAAACTCGTAGAAGGCAGAACCTTCATTTAATGCGGGACTTAGTCATTTTTGCTTATTTCTTACACTTCTTGAGGGAGATTTTGGATCTGGTGAGAGAGATATTTTCATCAACTAATTTAGGTAAGTAATTCCTACCAAATATGAGTCAAATACATAGCTTATGGGTAGATTATAACATGTAAATTAGTGGAAATCATGGGTTTAGGTGAAAATATAGGCTTTGATAAGATTGATTTAATTACAAAATTTGTTATGTGTAACAATGTTCTTAAAACATTTCCAGAATTCTGGCACGTGGGCCTGAGGATGAATTTTAGGAATCTTACATTTAGGGTAGGGTAACCTCTTTAATAGTTGGAATACGAGATTTTGAGCGTGTATGGATTATTTTATATACTATTTGATTAGTTTTGGATTGTTCGGCACCAAATCAAGAGTTTGAGCATAATCGTTTGTCGAAAAGTAGGCTTTGAGGCGAGGTAAGTCTCTTTTCTAACCTTGTAAGAGGGAAATAACCCCATAGGTGAACTTAACCAGCATGTAATTCTATTTGTGGTAGCAACATACACACGAGGTGACGAGAGTCCATGCGTAGCTACTATTCATGCTTATGTCCGGGTAGATTTAGATTCACACCATGCTTTGTTGATACTGTTGCTTGTTTATGCTTACTAATTGTCTAGAATAAACTTGAGGTTGAGGAGTTTAGTATTTTAAAAGTTCCTAATTGACTTTCTTATTTTAAAAGAAGTGAGAGATATTATGATAAATTGAGAAAATCTATGTTCAACCTCGTCGCAAATATATTCCGCGAGCGGGGTAAATTTCTACTACTCTAATGTGAGCGGGCCGTTTGCCTCGGCAGTTTAATAGATGCATCTATGGTTCATGTCGTTCCACCCTCGGCGGTGCACAATATATGTATATGTATATTTGGATCAGGCCATATGTCCACGACATAATTCGTGCGTAAAGATATTGGATGACCTTTTATATTTAATATTGTTTCATTGACTTGAAAGGTGAAATGATTAGATAAGGGAAATGAGTTGGTTCCTACTTGTGATAAGAGGATTGTTTTATTTATTTTCCGGCTCTGAGTTCTATTTTCATATTTATATAGCATGTTCAATTAGAATTTCAAATTATTATATTGTTGGCCCGTAGTAAGGGTGAAAGTCGACCCCTCATCTCTACTTCTTCAAGGTTAGACTAGGTACTTACTGGGTACATGTTGTTTATGTACTCATGCTACACTTATGCCGTTGATGTGCAAAATCTGAGGCAAGTGCATCTGGATATCAGTCCGGCACACACGCTTGACTCTGGTACGAGACTACACGGTGAGCTGCCATTTTGAGCCGTTCTGTAGCAGCCAAAGTCTTTCTGTTGTTTGTTCTGTTTATTTTATTTCAGACAGTAGAGTAGTAAATCTTTTGTATATTCTACTAGTATCCCATACTCTTCTGACACTAGGTCTTGATATACACACTAGTAGACTCTTGGTTTTGGTTTTATTTTATGATCATGATTGCACATATTAGGTTTTGTGTTATTTATTTTTAAATATATCAATTTTTGAATCTTTTAAGATTAAAGAAAGTTTGATAACTTGGAAAAATCTTTTAAGATGAGAAATCACATATTTTTCTCACTGTTATATACCTGGCGACGGCGCTTGGCGCCATCACGGTCTAAAATAGAATTGGGTCGTGACAAGGTGGATGTGGCCCCTATTGAGGACAAGATGTCGGAAGCGTGCATTAGGTGGTTTTGTCATGGTAGGAGGAGGAGCACAGATACCCCGGTGAGGAGGTGTGAGAGGTTGGCATTGGAGGGCCTATGGAGAGGTAGAGGTAAGCGAAACAAGAGGTGGCGAGAGGTACTGTCGTTTCTTGTCTATATTTTCATTAATGCGATGCTTATGCTTTTTTGAGCCGAGGGTTTATTGAAAACAACATCTTTATCCTCACTGGTAGGGGTAAAATCTGCATATACACTACCTCCCCAGATCCCGCAGTGTGAGATAATACTAGGTGTGTTGTTATTGTTGTTAATTAAAAGTTTCTTATACAAATTTTGATAATGAAGAAAACAGTTATAGGGAGCGCTTTCCCTTTAAATTTCTTCTTGAAACAAGAATCTAAATGAGATTTTTACATTCCTATACACTTTCAAATTTTATTACTCTTTCTACTCAGGTTTTAATTTAATTACATAATATATACAAAGTTACTGATTATGTACATTTTGAGGTATTTAATGATAATAATTAAATCCTAAAATCACTCTAACGTCTATATCCCACTTCTCCCATATTTCTCTCTCCACACCCCCCATGTATCTTTAGTATTTCCCTCCATTAATGTCTGTTTTCATTCTTCTTCAAAAATCTCTCTGCAATTTTTCACTCTTCTCCAAAAATTCCTCTCCATTTTTATAGATTCAAGCTCTAAATACTCTACCACACACCTCCATTAACACATGTTGCTTGCTTAACTTTTAATGAAGAAGAAAACACTTTCGATGGTCAGCCCTAATTCTAGTAAGAGAGCAGCAATTCCACCATTGACAATCATTAAAAGACTTTAAAACTTTGAATTCGAATTTGATTTTTCAAAAATCATTATTTGTTTGGATTGGGTGTTGTTGCAAGCAACTGGGAATACTGTTTGGAGTTTATATCTCAATTTTAAGGGTGTTTTGGTGAAGATTAGACTTGATTTTGGCTGAATTTTAGATTAAAAATATTGTTGGGAGTTTATATCTCAATTTTAAGGGTGTTTTGGTGAAGATTAGACTTGATTTTGGCTGAATTTTAGATTAAAAATATTGTTGGGAGTTTATATCTCAATTTTAAGGGTGTTTTGGTGAAGATTAGACTTGATTTTGGCTGAATTTTAGATTAAAAATATTGTTGGGAGTTTATATCTCAATTTTAAGGGTGTTTTGGTGAAGATTAGACTTGATTTTGGCTGAATTTTAGATTAAAAATATTGTTGGGAGTTTATATCTCAATTTTAAGGGTGTTTTGGTGAAGATTAGACTTGATTTTGGCTGAATTTTAGATTAAAAATATTGTTGGGAGTTTATATCTCAATTTTAAGGGTGTTTTGGTGAAGATTAGACTTGATTTTGGCTGAATTTTAGATTAAAACTCGAAGAAGAAGAAGAAGAAGAGGAAGAAGAAGAAGACATGACATACATTATACTTACAAAATTGTTGTAGAGTTGTAGTAAAATTATAGAAAAATTATATTATTTTGTTTATATATATTTTTATATTTAAATAGTATATGAAAGTTGAACAATATTTGTATAATAATTGTATTTAAATTGTATGATATTGTGGTTGTATATAACCCGGTAAAAATAATGTATGAAAGTTGTAAATAAGTTGTAGATAAATTGTATAATATATTTAGGTGTATGAATTTTTTTTTTACTATGTATAAATCATATACAAAAGACATATTGTATAAAATTTGTATTTAAATGGTATGATATTGTAGTTGTATATAACTGGGTAGAAATAATGTATGAAATTTGTAGAGAAGTTGTATAATATATAATTAGTGGTATAAAATTTATTTTTACTATATATACATCAGATACAAAAGACATGTTGTATAAAATATGTATAAAAATTGTATTTAAAATTTAAGTTGCATGTATCAGCAAATGCAAGGAGGGATGTTCAATCAATTGAAACTTGCTAGTAAACCGCAGAATTACGAAAAACACATCTAAAGGGAGATTGATAAGGAATTAGAAGCTTTCAGCTCAACAAAAATTGTCTTCCCAACAGCCTCGCATTCAGGCTCAACCGAGGGTGACGGTATTTAACCGACTTGAAGGTTCTCCAATGTTTGCATATTGTGATATATTGAGATATGAGGGGTTAGATTCTCTAAATTCCTAAATATAAGTTCAAACTAGAGAAGAGGGGAGAGAGGAGAAAAAAAAAAGAAACGTGCAACTAAATCCCTTGATTGAAAGCACAAATAATGGATTGAGAGTCTTTTAAGGTGGATTGTATATATTTTGTAACTAAAATATGTTTAGGTCGAATATATAACAAAATAAAAATATTTTTCGTAATAAAATTTCTAATAATGTATAGGAATGAAAAAATCCCAATCCAAATTAGTAGATCATGCCAGTAAGTTCGAATATTGGCTGAGAGGTACTCGAGATAGGCCTATGATGGGAAATTGAAGAAATACATGGGTGAAAAGGAATTAAATGCTCTCATATATTACTGTATTTACCTTAAATTTTTGTAAAATAATTGTTTCCCCTAGTCCTTTATTTATCGGTTACGTTAAAGGAAGCAAGAAGTCAAAATTGAAAAAGCTTTAATATTTAATAACAATATATTAACATTGGTTGTCAGTTGTCACCTTTGACTATCAGGAACTTTTACATAGCAATTAAGTCTTTACGGCAACAAATCGAGTTAGCACTAGTAATTAAGATTGTTTAATCCATATGGACCAGATACCTCGAGCACAAAACGTTGAGGCAGACGACCTCGCCAAATTAGCAGCAACCAACAAGAACATAAGCGGAAAGAAAAACGTGGTCACCCTCCTCTATTTGTCAATAGACCAAAGTGAGGTACACACTATAAATTTAATGTAACGCTCCGGTCGGTCATTCCGTAGAATTTGCACTGTTATTCATGTTTCTGTCTGGTTACACCTTGTTTAATTCTTTTATGATGTGTTGGAGTCGGGTGGTTCGGGCTCGTAGTGGTTGTAATGAGAATTGAGACACTTAGTCTCTTAGAGTAGCCTTATAGTGGGAAAAGTCAACTAGGAGTTGACTTATTGGTAAACGAACTCAGAATGTAGATTTTATGGCTCACATAGCTTCGTTAGGTGATTTGGGGCTTAAGAGTGTGTTCGGAATGTGATTTTGATGTCCGATATAGAATTATACTTGAATTGGCGAAAGTTAGTTTTTGGCGATTTCCGGTCGACAGTGGAAAATAGGCTATCAAGGTCGCAATGGAATTACGGAAGTTGGAGCAGGTACGTAGTGTCATTTTGGACGCATGTGCAAATTTTCAGGTCATTCGGATGTGTTTTGGTTGGTTTCGGCATCTTTGGTGGAATTTAGAAGTTTCAAAGTTCATAGGCTTGAATCCGAGGTGAATTTAGTATTTTTGCATTATTTTGGGTGATTCGAAGGCTCGACTAAGTTTGTGTCATATTATGGGACTTGTTAGTATACTTGGTTGAGGTCCCACGAGGCTCATATACGTTTTGGAAGATTTTGGCGTTTTGAGCATAAGCATGTAATGACCCAAAGGTCCATTTTTAGTTGTAGAGATCGAAATTTGATTTCGAGACTTCTGAAATTTTGATAATGAATTATTGGAGTGATCTGGAAAGTTTGGTCTACTTTCATCATGTCGCGATTGGGTTTTTGACGCGAAATGTGAGTTAATTGTTTAACGAACAAAATGAGTATCGCACTGAGCAAATGATTTTTGAGCAAGACATCATGGGAAATCTTGAGATAAGTCACTTGTGATCATTTGTAATCCATAATATTAAATTATCATCGAATAATCCGACAAGATTACATGTTTTTGAAGTGTTTAATTGGGGAAAATCAGTAGAAAAAAAAGTGAAACTAGAGTTTGAGTTTAAAAGACCTTTTAGGGGTGATTTGAGGGGTCAAACGGACTCCGATTTCAGAGTTCTTTATATGTACGGACTCGTGAGATAATGAGGAATATATTGATATAAAGTTTGTTGAGTTCCGAGACGTGGGCCCGAGGGTTGGATTTTGACTAATTTCGGGGCTTGTGCATAAAGTTGAGATTTTTTGATTGGGTTTAAATCCTTTAGCATATTTTAATGTTATGAATCTGAATTTGATAGATTTGGAGTACTTAGAAGTTGATTTGAGGGCCAAACGCATTGCGGAGTAGCTTTTCGGGTTAGTTTGAGGTAAGTAATGTCTTTAAATCCTGTCCTGAGGGTATGAAACCCCGAACTTTACATCATTTCGCGGATTTGGAGTGACACACACACTGGATGAGGAGTGTGGGGCGTGCACGAATTAGAAATTTGGAAAAATGTACCTTTTCAAGCAACTATTGAGTTGCGAAACCGCTTTTAAAGCATATGATTTTAAGTATTACTGTGTTTTGATATACTTGGGTTGTAAGCCATGTTTGGGGCCTAGTGTCGATCGGTTTAACCTCTTGGGGGGCTATTTTACTGATATTCTCACTACTTTGAAACTATTATTTTATACTCAGTCTTTCTTGTGAAATTGTTGACACTCCTATTTGATGATATTACTATTTCTTGAAATGAAATACTATTTTGGGTCGAGAACCCCGTTTTATTTATGGACCGAGTGGCATATTGAGAGTGTCTGATTGAGTGAGGTCGAGAGCTAATGTTGTGAGGATATTTATGATATGAGAGAGGCTGAGAGCCTGAGAGATGATTGATGCCATGATGTGTCTTGTTTATAGCGCTTGGGCTGTAAGAGCCCCTCCGGAGTCTGTACACACCCCCAGTGAGCGCAGGTACCTACTGAGTGCGAGTGCCAAGTGATGAGTGATTGGGAGGCATGAGCGACAGTGAGGTTTCCCGAGGGGCTGATGCTGAGTGACTGTGAGGTGCTGAGTGACTGTTATTGAGTGATGGTGAGGTGCTGAGTGACTGATTACGAGTGATGATTTTGCTCGAGGGGCTTAAAATTATATTTTGCTGAGCTTTTGATTATGATTTGTTTCATCTTTCAAACTGATATTTTGGGAGTTTTACTGAGAAATATTGGAAATTATACTTGTTTCAAGGATTTTTACGGAAACTGGTTTTCGAACTTATGTATACTTTATTGAGACTTGATATTTTACGATTTTATGGATTGGTGTATTTGTTGCTGTGTGTTTCTTATTCTTCAGACTGTGATTTATTTTTATTACTACAGAGTTGGCGTACTCATCATTACTCCCTGCACCTCTATGTGCATATCCAGGTACTGGTTCTGAGCAGTAGCCATTTGAGTTCATTCATCATCAGTATTCGAGATTTAGAGGTAGCTGTCCAGCGTCCGCAGCTTCTCTATTTACCTTCCTTCATTAGTATTAGTATTTTATTCCGAGACATGTTTTATGACATTATCAGTGTTAGTTTTATGCTTAGATGCTCGTGATTGGTTGACTCCATCCCTGGGGGATTTGTTTAGATAGTAGATTATATTATTATGTTTGCTTAAAGACTTAGAGAAATTTTTTATACTCTATTGCTGGTTATTATTGATTTTTGATAAATTATATTAAAACAAATGTGTAGTTATGTGATGGTTGGCTAGCCTAGTTCCACGATAGGCGCCATCACGACATGTTAAGATTTGGGATCGTGACACTTAGCTTGGGACTGGCACAACCGTATTATGTCATATTTGCAGGATGGAGTGCTCCTAATAGACAAAAAAAGAATCCAAGAAGCTTCGAATGCAGGCGTCCAGATACAACATCATCAACCATGACTTGTACAAAAGAACATTTGACGGCCCCTTGGAAAAATGCCTAGGGCCAAACCAAACCAGGCGCGTCCTCGAATAAGTACACGAAGGCCACTGTGGAGCCTATAACGACAATCGAGTCCTCATTAGATGCCTCATACAAGCAGGCTATTACTGGACCACCATGAAAAAGGAAGCCGCCGACTTCGTCAGAAAGTGCGAGTAATGCCAAAAATACGCTCCAATGATTCACCAAGCAGGCAAGCACCTCCACTCAGTCACATCGCCTTGGCCATTCATCAAATATGGAATTGACATTGTCGGACCCCTTCCAGTGGAAGAGGTAATGTACGATTTCTTTTGATTTTAACTAACTATTTTTCTAAGTGGGTAGAAGCAGGTGCATTCGCCCAAATACGCGAACATGAAGTTATCACATTCATATGGAGGAACATCATATGCCACTTCGGCATCCTTAAAGAAATCAGTTGTGACAACGGACCCCAATTCACCAGAAAGAAGAGCGTCGAATTCTTCGGGAAATGGCACATCAAGCGAATACTCTTCATGCCATACCATCCTGCAGGAAATGGTCAAGAAGAATCCTCTAACAAAATAATACTGAACATCATGATGAAGAAGCTTGCGGATGCCAAGGGACTGTGGCCGGAACTACTACCAGAAGTGCTATGGTCATACAACACCACGCCAAAAAACAAGCACAGGAGATACGTCATATTCACTAATCTATAGGACTAACGCAGTGATACCGGTCAAAGTTGGAGACCCAAGTTTGAGATACTCCAACGAGAGCGGACCAAGAAACGACGAGAACAGAAAGCAAGACATCGATGAAACAGACGAGCGAAGTGAAATGGCCTACATAAGAATGATAGCTCAAAATCAGCAAGCAGAACAGTACTACAACAAAAAGGCCAAAGTCAGGCTACTCAAGATCGGGGACTATGTGCTCAAAGACAAAACACAAGCGAGCAAAGACCCACAGGAAGGTAAACTAGGAATCAATTGAGACGGTCCATACAAAATCACGGCGACAACGAACAAAGGGTCATTCCAACTAGAGACAATGGAGGGAAAACTACTACCAAACAATTGGAACGTTGCCCACCTCAAATTCTTCAACTTCTAAAGACAGACGTCCTCCAAGTCGTACTTTTTTCTCTCACCCGAGTTTTATCCCAATTGGGTTTTCTCGGGGAGGTTTTTAATGAGGTGACGAAGAGGGTGTCTCGAAGTTTAGGTGTTAGATTCACCTCTCCGCCTATCGACTACATCTCGAGGCCGAGTGATGAAGGGAATATATAGACTGGGATTTCTTGAATGTATGTACGGGAAGAACAAAAACATGTAATATTGAATGAATAAACAAAGAAGTATGCGGTATTCTTACATAACTCCACCAAGTTTGCACATCACGCCAACGCAGAGAATACACATTTGACCTCACTCTCATATTCGACTTCGCTCTAATCAACTCACATTCGACATCGC
The DNA here is from genome assembly GCA_005239525.1 of Nicotiana knightiana. Classification (NCBI taxonomy): domain Eukaryota; kingdom Viridiplantae; phylum Streptophyta; class Magnoliopsida; order Solanales; family Solanaceae; genus Nicotiana; species Nicotiana knightiana. Next base: position 48,616 of record ML409643.1, on the reverse strand, counting down.
TCAAACTAAACTACATTCGACTTCGCTTGAGTCAACTTACATTCAACATTGCTCGAATTAACCTACATTCGAATTCACTCGAATCAACTTACATTCGACATAGCTCGAATCAACTCACATTTGACATAGCTCGAATTAACTCATATTTGACTTCGCTCAAATTAACTCACATTCGACATCGCTCGAATTATACTACACGTAACTTCACTCGAATCAACTCACATTCGACATCGCTCGAATTAACTCATATCCGACCTCACTCGAATTAATTTACATTCGACCTCATTCGAATAAACAAAAGAAATGTACATCTGATCTCGCTCGAATTATTTTCTAAGTCTATATTGGACCTTGAGTCGATGTACATTTGGCCTCGTTTGAATCGATCTACATTCGACTTCATCCAAATCAACTTTACCTTCAGTCGGCCGAAAGTCAAGGACTTTCTCACAAAAGAAGACACCAACGGAAAATGAAAAAGAAATGAAGAGCCAAAAATATACAGCAAAAGACAATTATTCCATTTCAATCGTTCTGTTCCAATACATTTTACAAAGGGCTTGAGATACGCCCCACAAAAAAGAAAATAGACAAACACAAAACATAAAAAACAAAAGGCAAGTACAAAGACTTCACGCCACATCGTCCCCACATCACCAACATCACTAGCATACTCATCGTCGTACCAAGGGTCGGAGGCAAGACTATCCAAGATATCTTCACTATTGTCCCCGCCGGGCGTACTAGGGTCGTAACCGCAGGCGTCATGAGCTGCACGTGCCTTGACACAAACATCCTCAAATTCTGCCTCAGAAACCTTTCCACCCGTCTTCAAAAACCTGTATATGTCAAGTTGAGCCTCAACGTGAACCCACATCTCATACAACTCCCGTGACACACTGGGATCAGCATAAGTACAACAAGTAGATGGATGGGCCTGTTGTTTCTCCTTCTCGGCCCTTAGGGCGGCAACTTGCTCATTTAGCTCAGACAGGTCCGCCTCAAAACCCTCAATCCGCTCTTCTAACCTGGCCTCCTTGAGCGCCGAAGATTCCACCTCACTAGCTCGTTCAAACCTACAAACACTGAGGGTTACTGCCTCCGCCACGGAAGCCATTCTGGCTTTCTCAGCTCGGCTCAACTCTTCGACCCTAGTGCTTAACTCATCCCTCAAGTTGACAGCCCTAGCCTGGCTCTGCTCAAGCTCGATCTTTAAAGATGCCACCTGCGCCTGAAGGTCCGCATTCTCGGCCATCACGCCCTTACTCACCTCGAGCTCACCCTCCTCAGTCCTCAACATCCCCTCAAACACGCTACATCGACCTATGGCCCTCATAATCTCCTCATCTTTCTCTTTCAGCTCCTTATCTTTCTGTTTGATCTCGTCACGAAGTGCCTGAAGTTGTTCGTCCTCGCCAAGTACCTTAATCAATGTTCGGTTCATAGCGAAGTACTCTCAATACTTGGATTCCATCTTCTTGAAGAGGGCTGCCCTCCGCTCTTCCCGCCGGTCACGCTCAATCTCCAAGATAAGAGTCTAACATACAAAAGAAGACAAGTTAGCAGAAGTAAACAACTCATATGAAGTGGACAAACTTAACATGAGAGGTAAAAATTACTCACAAAGCCATGCCTAATATAGCCAATGACAGATTCACATCTCTCAGTGTCTCCAACGTCCTATTCTCGGAGTCCGCACACAAAGGAGCAAAGGCCGGCACCGCTCGTTCCGAGTTGCCCAAGAGGTTATAATCCACGGGGATAACTATGTGCCGATCAGGCCCCTCCGTCCTTATCTCCACCCGATTAAACCTCTCCTCAAAAGCCCGTACCTCCTCAGGGTCGATATCAAAGCCGAATCCATCATCTTCCATGGGAACGACTCTATCTCTTCCACCCGGTGATGATGAGCTGACCTCGACTGTCCGTGAAGGATTCCCTTATCGCGGGTCCCTTCAACCTTGGACGACCTCTCCTCCATGACGGTATCAGGCACGGGAGTAGCCTCGATGTTCAGTAAAGGAGCCGAATCCGCATCCAGAGCGATAGGCCCCTCCAGCTCATCATCAGAAACACTGACCTTTCCAGTCTCCACCCTCTTCCTTTTCCTCGGTGTCGCCTCCTCCTCACCATGAACGACTCATCAATTAGGTGCAAGATAGGTTAAGCAGAGGCCTCAACCGATGTAATAACAACCCAAGGGGAGGAATCACCCAATGACGGAGTTTGAGTCTGATCCCTTCGTACAGACTCAGCTAGTACGAATTGCATTCCAGTCGAAGCAATCGCCTGGCGGAATGCGGGCACCGGAGCCTTTGCCTTCTCGGAAGCTCGCCGACCTGACACAAAGAAAATCACATTAAAGGACGAAAATGAATGGTGATAAGCTATAAAGTGAGAATCAGACTTACTGGTCGGAGGCTTGGGCCCAAACCACTTGTTAAAGGACGCCAGTTGCGGATTCCCACAGTATGAGGTAAAATGTGAGTCACATAGGCTTCAATGTCGAAAACTAGTGTTGATACCCAATTTTTCCCTCATATTTTTAAAATATATATACATACTTTCAAAATAGTATATATGCATCATCATTTAGCATAAAAACCTATACGAGCATTTTTTCATAATTTTTCATAATTCCTAAAGACTTTAAATCAATTTATTTCTGCATTTTTATTATATAAATATCCAATGTCAAATTATTTTTATGATGATTTAATCATCTAAACTTATCATTTACACCAACATGATGTTTTAAATTTTTTTCATTTCACTTTTTATAATTACATTTACATTTTAGGGCTAATTACACATTTTTTGCAATAATAGCCCATATTCATATATAATTCCATTATTTAGGCAAAAAATAACTTTTTATATTTTTATAATGTTAAGTAATTATTTTGAATCATTTTAGTGCACAAATAATATTTTTGTTATTTATTAATTACTTTTATAAATTATTTTTGTTAAATATTGGGTATTTAAAAACTAGCCCTCTTCTAAACCTATTTTTGGACCAAATATTGGCCAAAAACCTATTACACTAGCCCAAATAACTCTCAGTCCAAACTAAATTAACCCAACCCCTAACTCGATCGTGACCCGTTTTAATAATCCGACCCAACTCCCCTTCGAATCGTGGTCATTGATCTCTAAGATCAACGGTCCACATAAAATCCCCCTTTTAATTACGCCCAAACACCCTACCCTAATCCCCATTCTCCCCCGTCCACGGCCCTAATATCCCTCACCTTCCTTCTCCCTTCTAAGAACCCTAGTTGCCGCCCTTAAATCCTCTCTTAGTCCCACCTATTATGGGATTCCGTGGCTACTACTTACTATATATGGCCTCGTCCAGGTACTGACCATCCTCTTATACTGCTTGTATAAAAATGGCAAGCAGATCTCATCAAGATCGAACGAAAATTGGTTCAAATCCTTGATCTTTCTGCTATTCTGTTTATATTCATCCCTCGTTCTATTGTGAGTACGAATCTTTGTGTATTTTTCGTTGATTTTTACTTACCCTAAAACTAGGGTTTTCAGATCTCTTCAGATCGAACCAAAATTGGTTCAATTCTTTTATTTCTAGTATTATTTGTGTCTATATTCGTCCTATGCTACTGTTTCTATGTATATTCCTTTGATATTGGTTTATTTTTACTAAAAGCTAGGGTTTACCGGCTTCTTCTCCTACTCTTATTTTAATTTAATTTATATGTTCTTCTTTCCTTTTATATTCTGGTTGATTGTATTTCCTTATTTATGTGCTTATTTTACTACTATAAAAATTCATTCCCCTTCCCCTTTTTGTTACGCTACTGTATGCAATAAAAGCCTTTCATTGTTCTGATTTCAAAAAGGCTTACACACTTACACTTACACTTACACTTAGACACACCTACCTATACTCAAAGAGACTTACACTGAGACTCTTACACTCACACACACGCTTTTACAACCTATTCACTTTACAACTTGAAAGCTCTCAATCTTCCTGTTTTTCTAAAAGAACTTAAGTTCTCTCTTTGTGCTGCTATTCTGATTTATGCACTGTTTAGCCGGCCGGAATCCAAGGCTAAACTCCCTGGATCTAAATTACCATTACATCCCCTGTTTACTTTTTTCTTAACTTGTATGTTTTAACTCTTGTTATCCTATTTTGTTCTATGTGCTTATGTGGTTAGTTTATTTCAAAATCTCAACATGCTTCTGTTTGCCATATGACTATGTGATTCCACTTAGTGATACTATTAAAGCTAAGTTATCCTATTCTACTATGTGATTCTCAATTGGTATGCTTTAACTCCCGTTACCCTATTTCTGTCCCATGTGATTATCCAGTTAGTTTGAAACCTCAGCATGCTTTAGTTGCTATATGCCCACATGATTTCACCTAGTGAAAATGCTAACTAGGTTATCACTAGTAATATGAAACCCTGTATAATCATTTGTATGTCCCCTGTTCTGCAAACATTTAATATGGTACCGATTTTTTCTATTAATTCAAGTATCCTTGCTCTTTTTTTATTGCTTTAAATACCGGTACAATTCTATGTCTAAACCAATACCAGTCTATTTGAACCATTTGCTAAATATGGATTCTGTTTGTTCTAGGTGGAGTTCTATTTGCAGTCCTGTAAATTGTATCTATTTGCTCATAAAAATCAAACTGTTTTCTAAAACTATTCCTCTACCCTTTATATAATGTTTTCAAACTTCTACTCGTAGTTACTTAGGATCCTACCACCCCAGTATGAGCACTACCTAGGATCCTTAAGACTCCTCTAAACTCTGACGTGGTCTTCCAATCTTGTATGAACTGTTTTTCTAAGTAAGGTTCTGGTGTGAGCATTTCCCGGGGTCCCTGAGGCCCTTGGGAACTTTCACACACTAGATGCCCAATTTTGTGTATCAGGGATGGACCACCATTATGCTTTAGATATTCTTTTCTTGAAGGCCTGGTTCCCAGGTTTATATTGGGCCTATGAAGGCTACCTATAGTGTAATGAATTTTGTAATTTATTCATTATTACATTTATTCATTATTACGCTGTAATAATGTAATAATCGTTGTAATGAACAGATATGGGGTTATTAGTAAAAGTTGGGGGGGGGGGTATATAACTTTGTTCAAAGCTCGGGTAGAAATCCTGCGTATAGGTTTACTGTGTTGATTGTGTGAGTGTTACTAATTGTTTAGAAATTCTACCTATAGGATGTTTTCTTGATTGTTTGTGATCATGCATATTAGAGACACTACCTATAGGTCTTTTGGTAATTCTGTATTAGAATCCATGTTCTTAGGATCTACCCATATTTTCAATCTCAATATGCATTAGTGATCATGTATATAGGATCATATTTGTGTGAGTTAATAAACTTTCGTGGCAACTTGTTTAAAATTCTGCACACATGGGATTAATGGATATCATGCCTATAGGAAGTAAAAAATCATCTCCAACTTAGATACCATGCTTATAGAAATAAAAGGAATCAGTTTCAAAATCTAGAAATCATGTCTAAAGGGTTTAAACTAATAGATATCATGCCTATAGGGTAAATCAGTTTGTAAACTTAGAAATCATGCTTGGAATCAGTAACTCTCTTTGAAACCATGTCATAGGTCTATATTTATCAATTGTAGATACGATGCCTATATGATTCTGTTAATCAGTCCTGGTTATCAGTTAGCAAACCTGTAGGGCTATTAAGAATTTCGGGCCTAACAATTGTAACATCTTGCTTCTTGAAATGTGCCCAGATTCAGAACTTAATCAAATAAGTAGGCAAGCTAGTAGGTCCCAATGCTTGTTTTAATAACTTCCTTTTTACATTCTGTTTATGCTCATCTACATATCCTGCCTATAGGATCCTAAATCAATAAAGTTGTATGATTCGATTGCGTGCATTTGTGGTCTACTTGTGGAGGTTAATATTAGCCCTTATTTGCCCCTTATATGATAGTCCTATCTAAACTTTGTTTGTCGCCTAGATTTTTCTCATTTTAAGAAACATAGGTTAGTCTAGAACCACCCTAAATAGAGGTCCTAAATACTCCAGCACTATAGGTAAGGGACGAGTTGTTCACACATAAGGAACGAGTTAGAAGCTACTAGAAAACTTAGGTAATAACTGAAAGATAGTAATTGGGTAGTAAAGGAGATGATGACCTGTGCGCTAATACTATGAGTAGTACCCCAACTTGGGGAAAATTACCAAGTATTGCATGGAAATGATCCTATAAGCTAAAAAACGCAGGACCCCTTTAGTTCCTGTTTTAAAGTAATGTATCTTTGTCTAAATTGCTTTATTTTCCTTTAAGACTAATTCGCTTAATTAAGTTTTGTTGGGACCCATTGTTGCTGACCTCGAGAGGTGCCTAACACCTTCTCCTCAAGGTAATTTTGATCCCTTATCTGATCTCTGGTAATGCAAACTAGTTTCATGAGTCAATTACTCTAGGTGCCCTAATGCACCTTAATCCGTTAGGTGACGACTCTTCAAATCCCATACCCCATCCCAAAAGGAAGGGAGTTGTCTCAGAAATTTTGAAACCCGATTTCGCGAGGAAAAAGGGGGAGCGGTAGCATGGTGACTCTGCTGGGGATAACCCTTAGGATCTTACCATAATAGACTTGCTTTTTGTTAATTAGTCTTTAAGCATGTTTTATTCTGTTAATACGTGCGCACCATTTTCGTTTCCCACTTTATGTGAATTTAATTTCTTATTTTCAAGTATTTATGATTTCTTTGTACTATGGAAACTGACTTGTCTCTTTGTTTTCTTTCTTAAAATTCCTTTTCAATTATTAAATACCACATTTATCATTTTCTAACGTGCAAATACGTGACAACATGCTATTTTCCATTGCATAAATCATGCTCAACATCATATTCCACTCGTGCGTAATCAATACCATAGCAACGCTTGATGAGTGTTTTCACTCTTCCCTATATATCACCCCTTTGAATTCGGAAAGGATTATTTGTGGTAAAATAAGTCGATCAGCATTGCAGTCGACAGTTCCGTGCCTTTCCCCCTCAAGTTGTCCGCTTGAGGGTATCGGTCTAGACCTCTATAGAAACCTTACTCTGATTTATTGTACATGCATGATGGTCAAACCTAGCTAGGGTTAATATGTTGTCCACATAATAACCTTTTAAGAAAATCCTTGTCCAAAAGTCCCCCGTGGTTTCCATAATCCCAACAGACGCAACCACGATCTGTGCATTAATTTGGAGAAATAAGTGTCAATATGCTAATCATTGATGTATAAGTAGTCGAATCTGGAGAGGGAAAGAGCCTAATCTTATTTGTTTTGCAAAAAATGAGGCACGAAGTCCCCAGGTTCGTCATGGTATGTAACATACCACCATTGTTGCTAGATTGGTGGAAAGATCTTTCATCAAGTGACAAAAAGCATGTGAAAAAGGTCCTAGGGAATTTGCCTTATTTATTGGATATGCAACCGTAGAATATGTTGATTAAATCTGCCACAATCTTCTAGGACAGAGAAAGATCCGTGTTTCACTTTGGAAACATAGAAATAACCCCTCTCTTGGAAGAAATAAGGGGATTCGCTAGACTGCCTTGGGACAGTCCCGGTTTATTGGTGCCAGAAAACCGTACCACTAGGGGGTTTATGAAAATGATGGGTAAAAAAAAAGACAATTTGGAGTGTTTGAATAAATCCTACATACCCTTTGACTATATCTATGAATGATATGGTCATAGAAAATCCTATCATATCTACCATGATGAATTCTTTATCACTTCCTTGGGTTGTATTCACCGTAGGGTTTTCGTATTCATCGTCTGCTTCCTGGGTATGATAGTGTTACCGATACAATAGGACGAAATTCATACCAGACTGGCCATGGTAACAAAAATCCTAATGGAGGGGATCAAGGGGCAAACATATACCATTGTCCCTATGATAATAGCAGAAATATATCGGGCCTTGGACCGCTGCCAGAAAGGATTCAAACACTTCGAGGGTTGTAATCTGCTGCTACAGGTTTGGTTGTTAGAGCATCTCCAGAGAGGTCAATACTGTCAAGAGTTTCCACGAAGGTCGTGGAATGATCATATCACTTTCCATCACCTTAAGATAATGATGTATATCCCAGACAGGTTTGCTCAACCAGAGAGTGCTACGGAATGGGTACAGTTTTTTGCAATTTGACTTGAGGATTAGGTTCAATGGATGTTTGAATGGTTCCCTACTAACGAGTTCATCATTAGATCTAAGGACGCTCCACACTTGTTATTGATCGGGTTAAGGGGCATATACCCTTATGTTCCTATCAGGGTTATGAGACAAGCAGGCAGGAAGCAAGTCATACCTCTGGTCGTTAAAATGAGTCATTATAGGGAAGATTTTCTAGATGACGACCTCCCATACAAATGTGAAGCTCAGCATATGTGGCTCCTAAAGATTATTGTAGAAAGGTAAACCATCGAACTAGGCCGATATCACGCAAGGTATGTGCGCTTTTACCCATCATGGTTGGAAGATAGCATAGCAAGAATAGTTGAGTCGGGGATCGGTCGAGGAAATAGGGTCATAGACGAAGTTGCTGAAACCCAAGTGAAATACAACAAACTTCACAAAAAGGGTTCATGAGTCCGAGGCCGAGCATCTGGAGCAACACAAGACTGACATGGAACTTATCAATAAATGGAGGGAAATGGCTATCAAGTCTAATGAGAGGCTGGAATATCTGGAGCAGGGTCTGATGGAGCTGGAGGAGAAGACAAGGATGAGAGTCATCGATTGCCAGAATGCTGAGGGAAGCAAATGAGGACATCTAGCAAGGGTATACCTGTTGCTGGGCATGCGCGACCTGGGGAACCTGATCGATGGATCCGGAAGAATCAAGCCTGGGGAAGGTCTTTCTGGGACCAAGTAGATTAGGTTTATTGGCTTTTCAAATGTAATAAGTCAAGTGCCATTAGTGACTTATCTTATTTAGCGTCGTTTTAGATTCATCTACTTTTACATTAATGAAATGAAGATATTATTGGCACTGGAATTCTCCAAATCAACTTGTCGCTAGGCCTAACTCGGGTGCAACGAGGCCCCCAAATTAGAACGCGAATTCACATTCCTGCACCATGTGTTTAAAATACGCAAACATCTTTTTAGAACCCTTACTGACTTGGTTACCTTTTATTTTTCTTTCCTTTTGATTATTCCCATCCCCTAAGGTTGGTTCACATATACTGGCATCATCAACTTATCATACCAGATCCAGAGGCCCTCTACCTTCTCCTCCTCCAAGTGCATCAAAAGGAAAAGGGAAAGCTAAGATGGATAATATGAGTGGCGACAACACCGCACATGCTGAGAATGTGGAAACTTCTGATGGTCGGAGTAGTCCGGCACCAAATGACTTGGTTTTGCCGCTTGAAAAGAAAATACTTGAACTATATGGTGAGCTTTAGCAAGTCCGTAACTTGGAAAACCTCTCCCTCACACTAAATGTCCCGGATATCAACCATCAAAATACCCAAAACCTAGTACCTCCTCAAAACACACCCAATCAACGCCCGTAGAATCCTCCCGCACCCCACCAATATACAACCCCTCCTCAAAATCCTTTACTCGTACCTACGCTGCCTCAACATCAGTATCTCCTGACCCAATATCCACAAACCCCTTACCACACTCCTTAGAATGCCCCACAGCCTATCCCCGATCGCCAGAATTCAACCAATGATCACCACTATACCCCAAACTCCTGGAATCCACCAAAACAACCCCATATACGTGGAAACCTTACCCCACTCTACTCAACCAATCTCATATACACCAGAATCCGCCGAGAAGGACCTGTTCATTAAAAATATGGTTGAGGAGCTCAAGACACTAACAATCCGAGTTCAGGGTGTTGAAGGAGGTAAAGGGATTGAAGGTCTGAATTACGAGGATTTGCGCATACAACCAAATGTGGAACTACCGGAGGGTTACAAACCTCCCAAGTTTGAAATGTTTGATGGAATGGGAGACCCCAGGGTTCATTTGAGAACTTACTGTGACAAGTTCGTGGGGGTTGGAAAAGACGAAAGGATTCACATAAAGCTATTTATGAGAAGCCTTACTAGAGATGCCATGTCTTGGTACATAAGCCGAAATCCCAAGAAATGGGCTAATTGGGTGAGCATGGCGTCAGATTTCATAGACAGGTTCAGATTCCACACGGAGAATGCACCTGATGTTTTCTATATCCAGAACCTCAAGAAGAAGCGAACTAAGACTTTCCGAGAGTATGCTACTCGATGGAGGTCAGAAGCAGCAAAGATCAGGCCGGTATTAGATGAGGAACATATGAACAAGTTCTTTTTCAGGGCACAAGATTCACAATATTACGAAAGGTTAATGGTTATCGAGAATCTTATGTTCTCCAATATCATCAAGCTCGGAGAAAGAATCGAGGAAGGTATTAAATATGGAATAGTGATGAATTTCAAGGCACTGCAGGCCACGAACAAAGCATTGCAATCAGGTGGTATATCGAAAAAGAAAGAAGTGGGAACAGTAATGGTTTCCCAAGGCCCAAAAACTCCATTTACCAAATACCTTCACCCACATACCAACCACCACCTCCCAAATATTCCCAACCTGCTACCGCCTACCATACCTATAATTCCCAACCATCCTATTATCAGTCACCTCCAACTCGTCCAAACTACCAAAAATCCAGGCCTAATTTTGACCGCAAACCACCCAGATAGTACACCGCCATTGCTGAACCCATCGAGCAGTTGTACGAAAGATTGAAAGCTGCTGGTTATGTCACCCTTATTCCCGTTGTGTCAATGGAGAACTCATCTCAATGGGTCAATCCAAAAAAGACCTTTGCATACCATTTCGGCATGAAGGGACACACTATTGATGAGTGTCACACCTTGCAAGACAAAATTCAGACATTGATTGGTAATAAGGTCATACAGGAAAAGGAAACTGCACCAAATGTCCGCAACAATCCCCTCCCAGATCATAGGGGTGAAAGGGTCAATGTGATAGAAACTGATGAAGAGTGGGATGCCGAGGGATCAATTGGGCTTATTCTGGAAGGTGACGATCCTAAGAAGCCTACAGTCACACTCAATCCCATTATGGTGGTACAACCACCAGTTGAATTCAAGATAGCCGCATCGATTCCTTTTGAAGTAGAAGTAACACACCTACAGCAACACCCGCTCCATTTAAGGTGGAGGTGGCCACATCTTTCACTGTAACGGTGGCATCCACACCACCCTTCAGTTCCAATGTTGTACCTTGGGGTTGTGTGGCCGAGGTTAGAAGAAAAGGAATGTCGATGATGGAAGAATCCGGTGCTGCACAAGGGATGACCAGAACCGGAAGGGTTTATACACCTGAACATTTGGGAGAAACCAGTAAGAAGGCTTCCAGTAAACCGCCCGTTATTGAGACTGGTCCAGATGACCTCTGGAGGAAAGTGTAGGAAAGGGAGTACTCGGTCATCAATAATCTAAACAAGAATCCCACCCAGATATCTATCCTATCGTTGCTGCAAAATTCCGAGGCGCATATCAATCCTGTGATGAAGGTGTTGAATGAAGAATACGTGCCCAACAACATCAATAGCGAAGAAATGGCCAATATGGTGGGGAAGGTGTTAGAAAGCCACAAAATCACTTTTTATGAGGACGAGCTGCCACCTGAAAGGTTAAGTCATAACAGGGCCCTGCACATCACAGTGCAATATGAAGATAAATTCATCGCCAGTGTTTTGATAGATGGAGGATCCAACCTAAACATTTGCCTGTTGACAACTCTAAAGAGGTTGGGCAAGGGTTTACATGAGATACGAGCAGGGACTATGAATGTGAAAGCGTTCGATGGGTCTCAAAGGGCTACCATCGGAGAAACTAATCTCTATTTACAGATGGGTCTCACTTGGTTTGACATTGAGTTTCATGTGCTAGACATATCAACCTCCTATAATTTGCTGTTGGGACGGCCGTGGATACATGCGGCTGGGGCTATAGCATACTTTGCACTAGGCTGTAAAGTTTGAGTGGAACCATCAAAAAGTGATCATCCATGCAGATGGGAGCAACCCCATTTACACCAGTCAGACTCTTCCGGTAGTTGAAAACAGGAGGAGGTTAGGTGGAGAAACCTACTATCGCATCGAACGTGTTACTGCAATCAAAAAGGATAAGTGGTGGAGTATCAAGATAGAGTGCATATTGGCATGCCAAGGGTACAAACCTGGCAGGAGGCTCGGTAAAAACCTTCAGGGTATCTCCAAGCCAGTACAGTTGAAATGCCATGATACAACATTTGGGCTTGGGCATCAGTACACCTGGCAGGAATACGATGATTGGTCACCATCGTGGTGTGGTCCATACTACACTCTTGAGCAACCCGTGCCGCACTTAGGTCATACCTTCCATCAGGCCAATATCATATGGGGATCAGAGAAAGAAGAAGCATTGGTAGCATTGAGGAATTTGTTCTTGGAAGATGATGATATGGACTGCTGTGTGATCGTCGAGGAGGAGGAGGAGGAGGAGGAGGAGGAGGAAGGCCCTACCATCCAAGTTGTGGGGAGAGGAGTATTCCTAAAGAATTGGACTATTAGATCATCAAGGGCCCGACGAGTCCCGAGGTAGCAAGTCTGAATAACATTGCTTACTTTTTGTGAAAAAATGATTTGCACTTTAGCAATTTTGTTTTAAATAATATTTTCAATGTTCCAAAACCATTATTTGAGTTATTGAAAATCATTTTGTCTGAAGCTTTAAAATGTCTTGATGTTTTATTATTACTACTTTTATTTCATATCTTTATCCCTACAACAGTACTATTTCCTATCTCGATGAACCAACAATTGTGACATGTCATGAGACAACACAATAAAAGGATAATGATTCAGAAGAAAAGGACGTAATACCTGACGAAATTGTCAGAGAAGTGGAGAACTTTGAGAACACGCCCAAATCCAACATGGACGAGGCCGAGATAGTCAACTTGGGAGATTCCAAAACCATTAAGGAAACCCGCATAAGCATCCATTTGTCACCGTCAGAGAAAAAAGAATACACCCGGTTCCTGAACGAATATGGGGATATCTTTGCATGGTCATACGACAATATGAAAGGGTTGAGCACATCCATAGTGGCTCACAAGTTACCTAAAAATCCTATGCATCTGCCAGTGAAGCAAAAACTCAGGAAATTCAAGCCAGACATGAGCCTGAGATAGACGGAGAAATCTGGCCAAAGCCTATCAATCAGATGCAGTCAAAAGATACAATGTGTAAACTATTTATGCTTCTTCATATGATATAAATTGAACTACACTCGACCTGATTCCCATTTAAGAGGGGATACATAGACAGCCCTGTGGGTTCGGTCACAATTCAATAAAATTACCATTTTTCCCCACAATCAGAAGCTGGAGCAGAATTTTGAGGAGGACCCTCAAAATTCCGAAGCAAGTTCAGCCAACCGCAATGTATGGAGTAGTCAGAAAGGTCATGTAGTTAACTGGGCATAATTTTGAGGAGGACCCACAAAATTCTATGGCAGAAGGGGTCGCAATGTCTCTCATTGTGTCACAGTTGTTGGTTCATCTAACTACTTTCTAAACTATATACTACTATGTCTTTTGAAAATTACGCACATATATTTTTGAAAAAGAAACTTTGCTCTAGTAAATGCTACCCTAATAGCTTGAACAGGATCTTCGGATAGAGCAGAGCAGATCGAGCAAGAAAAGGCACGAATCAATCTCCCCCGCAAAACTCACAAATTCTTTTCCTTGAATGCAGGACTATATCATCATGATAAACATCGTCGCAACGATACAATCACTATACACGAAACGCATTATCAGCTAAGAATACTTCACTCTTACTCTTCTCTTTGCATGGGACTAAGAACTGTCCCAAACTTTGCATAAGGCTAAGCACTACCTTCTCTTTGAATGGGACTAAGCCCTGTCCCGAATCTTTCATAAGGCTAAGCATTGGCTTCTCCTTGCACGAGGCTAAGCCCTGCTTCTCTATTTGCATAAGGCTAAGCACTGCCTTCTCTTTGCATGGGACTAAGCCCTGTCCCGAATCTAGCACAAGGCTAAGCATTGCCTTCTCCTTGCACGAGGCTAAGCCCTGCCTCTCTATTTGTATAAGGCTAAGCACTGCCTTTTCTTTGCATGGAACTAAGCTTTGATCCGAATATTACACGAGGCTAAGCCCTGCCTCTCTATTTGCACAAGGCTAAGCATTGCCTTCTCTTTGCATGAGACTAAGACCTGTCTCAACAACTGCACGAGGCTAAGCCCTGCCTCTCTATTTGCATAAGGCTAAGCACTGCCTTCTCTTTGCATGAGACTAAGCCCTGTCTCAACACTTGCATGAGGCTAAGCCCTTCCTCCCTATTTGCATAAGGCTAAGCATTGCCTTTTCTTTGTATGAGACTAAGCCCTATCTCAACACCTGCATGAGTCTAAGCCCTGCCTCCTATTTGCATAAGGCTAAGCAATGGCTTCTCTTTGCATGAGACTAAGAACTTTCCCGAAACTCACACGAGACTAAGCATTGTCTCTCTTGCATTGTTCTCTTCTCTCGTGCTAAGCTCTGCCCTCAACTTCACACAGGACTCAGCTCTGTTTTGCTGCCTCTATCATCATGTATATGAAATTCATGGGATGAAATATCGCCAACTTGTACGAAGGCGTCATATTCTAAAGGAATCATTCTCATAGTCGGAAGACGCCATGCCATTGCCTGAGGATCTCTCAAACTTGCACATCATTATTCAAAGGCGGCATGGTTCGGAGACACCAATTTATGGCCCGAGAACATCTTTTCATGGCCTGCGAATCCCTTACCGCACAAGTCATGGCCCGGGACATCATGGTCTAAGGACGTCATCCTCAACCCTCCAAAGACAATTTCATGTTCTGAAGGGAATTTGATTCATGTCTAAATTTACTCAAAGTTATATGCATATGCTTGCAGTACATCTTTTGATTTGCAGGTGACCTAGTGAGTAACTGTTATCCCAACAAGAGCAATCTTACTCCAGTTCCATCATACTATTTCAAACCTGACGACTCACCATAACTAGTTCATCTATTCAAACCTTGATTCTGCCCTTGCAACAGTTCCATCGGTTTATTCCGCCGGTGGATACGGAACTACACACGACCTGATTCCTGTAAAATCAGGGGTATGTAAGCAGCTCGGGGACCGGAGTGCAGCCTATATCTCTCAGATCATTCCATTCGGTCAAAATTGGCCATCATATCTTTACCCGACAACTCTTTCATCCTTCCCGGGTAAAGAGGGGAAGCTGTTGATACCCAATTTTTCTTATATTATTTTTAAAATGCATATATATTTTCAAAATAATGCATAACCATCAATTAGTATTTTCCCATAATTTTCTGGAATTTTAAAGGATTTTTAATTTATTTATCCCAACATTTATTTATCTAAATAATTACTAATTGCATCACAAATGT
The DNA here is from genome assembly GCA_005239525.1 of Nicotiana knightiana. Taxonomy (NCBI): domain Eukaryota; kingdom Viridiplantae; phylum Streptophyta; class Magnoliopsida; order Solanales; family Solanaceae; genus Nicotiana; species Nicotiana knightiana. The sequence goes on along the minus strand of ML409643.1, from coordinate 33,104 downwards.
CCTTTTAATAATTTTCTTGCATAATTTTATCATTTTAAATTTTATATTAAGCTTTAATTATTCTATGCATAATTATATTTATATCCTTAAGTTATAATTGCAACGACTTTGCAATAATAATCCATGTGTGCATAATTGCTTTATTTTACACGAAAATGACTTTTAAGATTTTTGTAATATAAAATAACTATTTTAAATCATTTTCATACACAAATAGAATTTTTTATCATTTATTAACTATTTCTATAAATTATTTTTTATTAAATTAAATGGGTATTTAAAAGATAGCCCCTTTCTAATTTAAATTCGGACTCCAGCCCAATAACCACCCCAGCCAAATTATTCTAACCCTTATCCAATACTCAAACCCAATAACACATTATCCATACCCGCCCCAGCCTAGAACTAATCCTGGCCGTTGATCTCAGGAGATCAACAGTCCAGGATACTTTTTCCTTTTTTAATTAGACTAGCCTCTTAAACCTTAGCCCATTTTCCAATTCCGCCATCCTTGAAACCCCTTCTCTTCTCTCTCAACCCTTCTAACCCTAGCCCGCCGTCACTGATATCCTCTTGATTCATGGGGTTTCTCTTCAATTTCAGGCCTTATCCGGCCTCATATCTCTGCTGGTGTTGTGGTCTTCATGTTACTTGATGGAATCTCAAGGGATTCGAACCAGATTTTGTTCAAAATCCCTCATCTTCTCGACTAATCCGTCTATATTCACTCCTATGTCTGTGAGTACTGATATATTCGTGTTTTTATGGCTTCAAATCAGGTTTTTAATTCACTTCTGTTTATTTTCGTAAACCTAACTATTTCTGGTTAAATCACTTCAGATCTCTTTATATCTAAAGCAGTTTGAGTTTGTTTGGTATTTTTCCTTTAAGATTCTTATGTTTTTACTATTATTGTCAACCGATTTCATTTTTCCCTAAAACTAGGGTTTTGATTTCTAATAGGTTTTCTGCAAAAATGATTAAACGTTTAGACGTTTCAACTTTGGTTTTCTTCTCTACTGTTTCGACTGATTGTTTACTTGAGTTTCATCTCTATGTTTTTGATATGCTTAGGGTTTTTAATTATTCGACTGTTTGTTATAATGTTTTGACCGTTTGCCTTAGCTCTGTCAATTAAATATTTAATTGATTTTATTGCTTAAATCAGGGTTTAAAATTGTGTTTTTCTTTAATAGCGATATTTCCTTATCAGACTTATACTTATTCTTTCCTTATGTGTGATTAGTAATTTGTGCTACTTTTGTTAATTTTATTACTGGCCTGATTGTTGTGCTTTGATTATTAGGGCTGATTTATAATTAATTGCTAGACTTACTGCTTACCTTATTTAACCTTATTCCTGTCTGTTGATTTATTCTGTATAAGATTCTCCTTAATTTATGTGTTATTTACGTGATTCAGTCCTATTAATTGATTTGTATTAACCCTAATTGACTGATTAACTTATATCTGCACCTTATTTGTGTGCTATTGATTTTCCTATCTTATTTGGTTTTACTCTACTGTATGCTATAAAAGCCTTTCATTGTTCTGATTTTAAAGAGGCTTACACACTTACACTTACACTTACACTTACACTTAGATACACCTACCTACACACTAAGAGACTTACATTGAGACTCTTACACTCACACACACGCTTTTAGAACCTCTTTACTTTACAACTTGAAAACTCTCAAGCTTCCTATTTTTCTAAAAGAACTTAAGTTCTCTCTTTGTGCTGCTGTTCTGATTTCTGCACTGTTTAGCTGGCCAGAATCCAAGGCTAAACTCCCTATATCTAAATTACCATTACATCCCCTGCTTAATTCTTCTTAAATGGTATGTTTTAACTCATGTTATCCTATTTTGTTCTATAAGCTTATGTGGTTAGTTTATTTCAAAATCTCAGGATGCTTCTGTTTGCCATACTTAGTGATACTGTTAAAGCTAAGTTATCCTATTCTACTATGTGATTCTCAATTGGTATGCTTTAACTCCTTTTATCCTATTTCTCTCCCATGTGATTATCTAGTTAGTTTGAAACCTCAACATGCTTTTGTTGCTATATGCCAATATGATTTCACCTAGTGACAATGCTAACTAGGTTATCTCCAGTAATATGAAACCCTGTATAATCAGTTGTATGTTCCCTGTTCTGCAAACATGTAATATGTTTGCTGCTAAAAATCAAACTGTTTTCTAAAATTCTTCCACTACCCTTTATATACTGTTTTCAAACTTCTACTCTTAGTTATTTAGGGTCCTATCACCCCAATGTGAGCACTGCCTAGGGTCCTTGAGACTCATCTAAACTCTAACGCATTGGGGTTGGTCTTCCAATCTTGTATGAACTATTTTTCTAAGTAAGTTTCTAGTGTGAGCATTGACTGGGGTCTCTGAGGCCCTTAGGAATTTAACACACCAGAAGACCAATTTTTTGTATCATGGATGGACTACCATTATGCTTCAGATCTTCCTTGCTTGAAGGCCTGGTTCCCAAGTTTATATTGGGCCTATGAAGGCTTCATATATTGTAATGAATTTTGTAATTTATTCATTATTGGGTTGTAATAATGTAATAATCGATGTAAAGAACATATCTGGGGTTATTAGTAAAAGTTGGGGGGCGGGCTTTGTTCAAAGCTCGGGTAGAAATTCTGCCTATAGGTTTACTGTGTTGATTGTGTGAGTGTTACTAATCATTTGGAAATTCTGCATATAGGATGTTTTCTTGACTATTTGTGATCATGCATATTAAAGACACTGCCTATAGGTCTTTTGGTAATTCTGCATTAGAATCGATGTTCTTAGGCTTTACACATAGTTCCAATCTCAATGTGCATTACTGATCATGTATATAGGATCATTTTTGTGTGAATTAATAAACTTTCCTAGCAACTTGTTTGAAATTCTGCCCACATATTTAATAGGTATCATGCCTGTAGGAAATAAAAAATTAGCTCCAACTTAGATACCATTCCTATAGAAATAAAATGAATAATTTTCAAAACCTAGAAATCATGTCTATAGAGTTTAAACTAATAGATATCATGCCTATAGGGTAAATCAGTTTATAAACTTAGAAATCATGCTTGAAATCAGTAACTCATTAGAAACCATGTCATAGGTGTATAATTAAAAATTGTAGATACCATGCCTATAGGATTCTGGTTATCAGTTAGGCAAACCTGTAGGGCTATTAAGAATTTCGAGCCTAACAATTGTAACATCTTGCTGCCTGAAATGTGCCCAGATTCAGAATTTAATCAAATCAGTAGGCAAGCTAGTATGTCCCAATGCTTGTTTTAATAACTGCCTTTTTACATTCTGTTTATGCTCATCTACATATCCTGCCTATAGGATCCTAAATCAATAAAGTTGTATGATTCAATTGCGTGCATTTGTGGTCTACTTGTGGAGGTTATTATGAGCCCTTATTTTCCCCTTATATGATAGTCCCATCTTAATTTTGCTTATCGCCTAGAATTTTCTCATTTTAAACAACATAGGTCAGTCTAGAACCACCCTTAATAGAGGTCCTAACTACCTCCAGGACCATAGGTAAGGGACGGGTAGTGCACGCATAAGGAACGAGTTAGAAGCTACTAGAATTCGTAGGTAATAATTGAATGATAGTAATTGGGTAGTAAATAAGATGATGACCCGTGCACTAATACGATGAGTAGCACCCCAACTTAGGGAAAGTTACCAATTATTGTATGGAAATGATCCTATAGGCTAAAAAATCTAGGACCCCTTTAATTCCTATTTTAAAGTAATGTATCTTTGTCTAAATTGCTTTATTTGCCTTTAAGACTAATTCACTTAATTAAGTTCGACCGGGACCCACCGTTGTGGACCTCGAAGGGTGCCTCACACCTTCCCCTCAAGGTAATTTTGAGCCCTTACCCGATCTCTGGTAATGCAAACTAGTTTCATGAGTCAATTACTCTAGGTGCCCTAACGCACCTTAATCTGTTATGTGGCGACTCTTCCAATCCCATATCCTATCCCAAAAGGAAGGGAGTTGTCTTAGAAATGTCGAAACCCGATTTTGCGAGGAAAAAGGGGACACGACATGGTATAACCTTATCCATCAAGTTCTAAGTTGGTTGCATTACTTGGTTTTACTAATCTAAGGCCCTTTCCTGTTAACTTGCAAACACAGGCTTCTTGTTCCTTATCACATGTCACCCTGCCCAATGTGTTAGTTTTCTTTTTGAGTTCATGGTCATTCTATGATTATATTATAAGTTTCCAAATGCTTTTCCAAACCTATTACCTTACTACTATTTACACTGGTTGTTTCTTGTTCTGAGTTTAATTCTGGGGCTGGCTAAAAGGCAAAGCCCCCCATAAGTCTCCTCTATCGACCTCCCTAGTGTGAGCATTGCCCTAGGTTCTTGAAGCCCTTGGGAACTATGAAACACTAGGTTCTAATGCTATTTTTCACTTTGTCCTAATTGCTCCATTCTACCATTTTTCACCTACTGAATAAATCGATTGGTTTGTGACTGGGTTTTGGCAATTTTGGATAAAATGAAGATTTTTTTTATGGGTTTGATTGGCTATGACTTATGGGCTGTGGTGAAGCCTATTGGATGTGATATTGAAGGCCTGGCTGGGCTGGGTGGCTTAGGCCCACTATAGTTATTTTGTAACTCTATAATTTATTTCACTCATTGGATCCCTAATAATGTTGTAATAACAATTGGGGTGTTAGTAAAATTGTAAAATGGGTTTATTCTAACTTAAGGGCTTCATGTAAAGGAAAATAAGGGCTTAAGTTAGGTGGCGACTCTCTCTTTTAACACCTTACTTAAAAGAGTTGTCACGTGTTGAAATCCGATTTCGTAAGAAAAAGGGGTGCAACAGCATGCGACTCTGCTGGGAATATTTTTAGGCTCTTACCATAACAAACTTGGTCTATATGAATTAGTCTTCTTTGATGAACGTGTTTCCTTGTTCTTTATCGTTACATGAATATTACGCTACCATTATACCTTTTTATGGCTATATGCACACCCTTTCCCCTATTTTCCCTTTGTTTGAATTCATACTAGTATGAAAATCTTTGCTTAATTTGGTTACAATGTAGTGTTTTCCTTTATTTTCTAGTCATTTCACTTGATCCAAATCATTTTTAAATGTTCTACATCATGAGTCTCCCTACCCCTACCCCCTTGCTTGCTTTATTACAATTCCTTCACATTGCACAAACTAACTTCTTCCTTGTTTTCCTTTCTTTTTATGTCATTACGTTTCATTTAGTACTGCATTTACGATCTTCATCATGCAAAATACTTGACTACGTGTTGTTTTATCTTTGCATAAAGCATGCTCCACATCATATTCCACTCGTGCGTAATTAATACCATAGGGGCTCTTGATGAGTGACCCCGATCTTATTAAATCACCCATTAAATTTGGAAAGGCTTATTTGTAGTAAAATTAGTTGATCGTCGGTGCAATCGACGGTTCCGTGCCTTTCTCTCTCAAGTTGTCCACTTGAGAGAACCAGCCTAGACTCTTCTAGAAACCCCCACTCTAGTATTAACTATGCATGCATTATGTCAAAATCTAGTATGGGTTAGAACGCTGTCCGCGTAATAACCCTCTAAGGAAAGCCTTGTCCAAAGTCTGCCGGGATTTCCCTAGTCCCAATGGACGCAATCATGACGTGTGTGTTATTTTGAGAAAACGTGCCGATATGCTGATCATTAGTGTGTAAATAGTCAAATATGGAGGGGGAAATGGATAACTTTATTTGTTTTGCAGAAATGAGGCACGAAGTCCCTAGTTTCGGCATGGTTCAAAATATCCCGCCTTTGCTGCTGGATTGGTGGGAAAATCTCTCGCCAAGTGACAAAAATCATGTGAAAAGAGTCCTCGGTAATTACCTTCCTTGTTAGATATTCAACCGAACAATGTGTTAATTGAGGCCTCCACCATGTTTTGGGATGAGAAGAGAGCCGTCTTCTATTTTGGTGACATAGAAATGACTCCCCTTCTAGAGGAAATAGGAGGCTTCACTGGGCTCCCATGGGATAGACCTGGTTTGTTGGTACCGGATCACCGCACTTCCCGAGGTTTCTTAAAAATGATGGGTTTCCTTAAAAATGATGAGTTAGTCTGTCTGAAGAAATCTTACATACCATTCGATTTATTTTACGAGAGTTATGGTCACAACTAGTCATATCGCCTTTATCATGAGGAGTTTTCCATCACTTCTTTGGGTTGGACCCACCGCCAGGTTTTTGTATTCATTGTTTGTTTCCTGGGGATGGTGGTATTTCCAATACAAGGATAACGGATCCACACTCGCCTAGCTATGGTCACTAAGACCATAATGGAAGGAATTGAGGGGAAAACTTATACTATTGTCCCAATGATCGTGGCCGAGATGTACAGAGCCTTAGATCATTTCAAAAAGAAATATAGTCTTTTCGAGGGTTGCAATCTGTTGCTGCAAATATGGTTGTTGGAACACCTTCAGAGAGGAAAATATCGTCAAGAATTTCCGCGACGACCATGGAATGACCACATAGCTTATCACCATCCGAAGATAATGACTTTTATCCCAGATAGGTTTGCACAACCGGGAAACATTATGAGTTGGGTGCATTTCTTTAGCAGTTTGACTGATGAATAGGTACATTGGATGTTCGAGTGGTTCCCTAGTAGTACATTCATCATTAGGTCGAGACATGTTCCTCATCTAGTGCTAATTGGATTGAGGGGAATCTATCCTTATGCTCCTATCAGAGTCATGAGGCAATCAGGGAGAAAACAGGTTATACTGCGAGTCAAAGTGGTTCATTACAAAGAAGACTTCCAAGGGAATGCCATTCCATTAATACCATCGAGCCAGATCGGTATCATGCCGGCCATATGTACTTCTACCCATTATGGTTGGTTGATGACATAACGGGAAAGGTCAAGCCAGGGGTGGATTTGAGAAATAGGGTCATAGACGCCGCCGCTGAAGCACAAGTCAAATACAAGAGGTTGCGAAAAGGGTCTTTGAATCTGAGGCCAGGCATCTAGAACAACATAAAGTGGACATGGAAGCAATCAACGAATGGAGGGGAATCACTACTAAGTCAACAGAGAGGTTGGAGTATTTGGAGCAGGGTTTGATGGAACTTGAGGGAAAGATGAGGAAAACAATCTCGGATCGTCAAAACGTAGAGGGCAATGAAGGAGGACACCTAGCAAAGGTGTATCTGTTGTTAGACATGCGCGACCTGGGGAATCTGAATGGGGCAAAGAAGTCCAAGCTTAGAGAAGGCCCCTCTGGGACCAAGTAGATTAGGAATGATGTTTTACTTATTTTCTAGATTCGTTTTATATTTCGATTGTAATAAGGTAAATGCCACTAGTGATTCTTCATAATTATTATCGTTTTAGTAGAGATTTGGTCTATTTATCATATTAATGGAATGACACAGTTATCACCATCATGTTTTCTTCAAATCTATATGTCGCTAGGCCTACCTCGGGCACAATGAGGTCCTCAAATTAGGTCGCGGATTTATAATCCGGCAATATGTGTTTAAATACTGCAAATATTCTTTTAATACCCCTTATTGACTTGTTTACCTTTTGTTTTTCTTCTTTTTCTTTGTTTATTCCCATCCCCTAAGGTTGGTTCATGCATACTGTCATCATCAGCATATCATACCAGATCTAGAGGTCCTCCACCTCCTCCTCCTCCAAGTGATCCTAAGAACAAAGAAAAAGCTAAGATGGACGATATGAGTTGTATCAGGAAAGACAATGCTACGCACGTCGAGAATGTCAAAACTTCGAATGGTTGGAGTACTCCAGCGCAGAATAAGCTTGGTTTTATGGTTAGAATAAAAGATACTGGAGTTACTAGGGGAACTTGAGCAGGTCCGTGACTTGGAAAACCTTTCCCTTACCCTGAATGTTCCCGACATCAACCAACAAAACGCCCAAAATCCAACACCACCTCAAACCACACAAAGCCAGCACCTACAAAATCCTCTTGCACCTCATCACTACGCTATGCCTCCCCAAAATCATAATCCTCCACCAGTACCAACTCCTTCACAACATCATCATCATCTGACCCAGTACCCACAAACTACCACCTACCACCCTCCTCAAAATGCACCATAACCTACTCCTGATCCCCAAAACTCAACCAATGATCACCACTTCACCCAAATCCCCGGAGTCCACAAAAGTAACCCCATATTTTTGGAAACCTTAGCCTACACTTCACAACAAACCATGTATACACCGAAATCCGCTGAGAAGGACCTGCTCATCAAGAACATGGCAGAAGAACTTAAGAAGCTTACAAGTTAAGTCCAAGGTGTTGAAGGTGGTAAAGGCATCGAAGGTTTGAACTGCGAGGATTTGTGTATTCAACCGGACGTAGAACTTCCAGAGGGTTACAAACCTCCTAAGTTTGAAATGTTCGACGGGACAAATGATCTAAAGGTACATCCGAGGATATATTGTGATAATCTCACAGGGGTTGGTAAAGATGAAAGAATCCGCATGAATTTGTTCATGAGGAGCCTCACTAGAGACGCTCTATCCTGGTACATCAGTCAAAACCCAAAGAAATGGGTTAATTAGTAGGTATGGCATCGGATTTTATGGATCGGTTCAGGATCAATACAAAGAATGCACCAGATGTCTTCTATATCTAGAATCTTAAGAAGAAGCCAACAGAAACTTTTTGCGAGTATGCTACTCGATGGAGATCAGAGGCTGCAAAACTAAGGCCAACATTGGAAAAAGAGCAAATGAACAAGTTCTTCGTCCGAGCTCAGGATCCATAGTATTACGAGAGGTTGATGGTTATTAAAAACCATAAATTTTCCTACATCATCAAATTGGAAGATAGAATAGAAGAGGGAATTAAAAGCGCGATGGTAACAAATATCAAGGCACTATGGGCTACTAACAAAGCCTTGCAGTCAGGGGTATATCTAAAAAGAAGAAAGTAGGGACTGTGATGGTAGCCCAAGGTTTGAAGTCTCCTCTCACATACCAAACACCTCTACCCATAAATCAGCCTTCACCTCCCAGAGACCAACAACCCGCCACCGCTTACCATACTTACAACACTCAACCAACATATTACCACTCACTACTATCCAGCCAAAGTTACCAAAAACCCATGCCAAATTTCGACCGCAGACTCCCCAGATAATACACTCTTATTGCCAAACCCATCGTCCAGTTGTATGAGAGATTGAAAGTTGCCGGTTATGTCACTCCCATTCCCGCCATTTCCATGGAAAATTCCTCTCAGTGGGTCAATCCAAACAAGACATGTGCCTACCATTCGGGCATGAAAGGTCACACTATTGATGAATTTCTCACTTTGAAGTACAAGATCCAGAGATTAATTGACATCAGAGTTATACAAGAAAAAGAGGTTGCACCTAATGTCCACAACAATCCTCTTCCGGATCATAGGGGTGAGGGGGTAAATGTGATAGAAACTGATGAAGAATGGGATCCGTAAGGGTCAATTGCGCTCATTCGAGAAGGGGACGATCCTAAGAACCCTACAATCACTCTCACACCTATTGTGGTACAGATACAGTCACAGATTGAAGTTGAGGCAGCCGCACCAACTCCATTCGAGGTTGAATTAACAATACCCTCAGCAACGCTAACCCCTTCTGAAGTAGAAGTAACCACTCCATTCACCGTAACGGTAGAACCCAAACCATCTTTTAATTCAAATGTTGTGCCCTGGAAGAAACTAGTGTAGCACAAGGTATGACCAGAACTGGTAGGGTTTACATGCTCGAGTATTTGGGAGGAATAAGTAAAGAAGCTAATTCCAAAAAAACTATCTTTGAAACTGGCCCAGATGATCTTTGGAGAAAGGTGCGAGCAAGAGAGTATTCCGTGGTTGATCATCTGAACAAAACCCCTGCTCAGATATCCATTCTATCACTACTGTAGAATTCTGAAGCACGTAGGAATGCATTGATGAAAGTGTTGAATTAGGCTTATGTACCCAGCAACATTACCAGTGGAGAGATGGACAACATGGTAGGACAAGTATTAGAAAGCCATAAGATCACTTTCCATGAAAATGAACTGCCACTGGAAGGGTTGAGTCACAATAAGGCGCTGCATATCACAGTGCAGTATGAAGACAAAATCATTGCCAAGGTCTTGATAGATGGGGGTTCAAGTCTCAACATCTGTCCATTGACTAATTGGAAGATATTGGGTAAAGGTTTGCGTGAAATACAAGCAGGAACTATGAACATGAAAGCATTCGATGGGTCTCAAGGGCCACGATTGCAGAGACAAACCTCTGTTTGCAAATGGGCCCAACTTGGTTTGATGTTGAATTCCAAGTGCTCGACATATCCGCCTCATACAATCTGTTGTTGGGAAGATCTTGGATACACGTTGTTGGGGCCATAGCCTCTACTCTGCATCAGGATGTGAAGTTTTTATGGAACCATCAAGAAGTGATCATCTATGGAGACGAGAGTAACCTTATTTACACCAATCAAACTGTTGTGATTGTGGAGAATAGAAGGAAGTTGGGTGGAGAGACATACCATCGCATTGAGCGTGTCAATGCGATTGAGAATGATAAATGGTGGAATAGCAGAATAGAGAGCATATTGGCATGGGCAAGATATGAACCTGGTAAGGGTCTCAGTAAGAATCTCCAAGGGATCACCAAACCAATACAAATAAAGCGGCATGGCATGACCTTTGGACTGGGATATCAGTATACTTGGCACGAGTAACATAATTGGTCGCCACCATGACGCAGTCCTTATTTCCCTCTTGAGCAACCGATACCACATTTGAGCCAATCCTTCCATCAGGTCGATATGATGTGGGGATCAGAAGAAGATGAAATTCTAGCTGGGTTAAGGAATCTGTTCTTGAAAAATGAAGATATGGATTTCAGTGTGGTAGTTGAGGAGGAGGAGGAGGAGGAGGAGGGAGGCCTCATTATTTAGATCGCGGATAAAGGAGCTGTTCTCAAAAACTGGACCGCCACACCATCACGGGCCCACCGAGTTCCTTGCTTTAAAACAATTGTGTGAATCATTAAAATCACTTTTGTTTGACATTTTGATAGTTATCAATTGTTTGCTATTTTATTATTTATTATCATCCTTAACACTTTTCTTTCTATAGCATTATTATTACTTATTCTGATGAACCAACAACTATGACATGTAATGAGACAACACAACATAAGAATAGTGACTCGGAGGAAATAGAAGAAGACGATATGATACCTGAGGAAATTGTCAGAGAAGTGGAAAATTATGAGAACAAGCCTAAGTCTAATCTGGACGAAACCAAGATAGTCAACTTGGGAGATTCCGAAATAGTTAAAGAAACTCGCATAAGCATTCACTTGTCACCATCAGAAAAAGAAGAGTATAACCATTTCCTGAAAGAGTATGAAGATATTTTTTCATGTTTTTATGATGATATGACTGGTTTGAGCACATCTATAGTGGCTCATAAACTACCTACCAACCCGATGTGTCCGCCAGTAAAGAAGAAGCTCAGAGAGTTCAGGTCGGACATAAGTCTGAAAATCAAAGAAGAGGTCACCAAGCATATCAAAGATAAGGTTCTTAGAGTGGTTAAATATCCAACCTGGTTGGCTAACATCATTCCATTTCCGAAGAAGGATGGGAAAGTAAAAATATGCGCCGATTATCGAGACCTAAAATAGAGCAAGTCCCAAAGATGATACCCTGTTACCCAATATACGCATATTGATCGACAACTGTGCCAAGCATGAACTCCAGTCTTTCATGGATTACTTTGCAGAATATCATCAGATCTGGATGGATGAATAGTGCCGAAAAGACATCTTTTATCACATAGTGGGGGGGTGTACTGCTATAAAATGATGTTGTTTCGTCTGAAGAATGTTGGGGCCACTTATATGAGAGCCATGACAACTATTTTCCACGACATGATACACAAGAAGATAGAGCTATATGTGGATGAAATCATCATCAAATCCAAGAAGGGTACAAATCACATTGCAGACTTGATAAAGTTCTTTGATCGGCTTCAAAGGTATAATCTAAAATTGAACCCCGCGAAATGTGCTTTTGGGGTCCCTGCCGGAAAGTTACTAGGATTCTTCGTTAGCCGCCGAGGAATTAAGCTAGATCCGTCAAAGGTCAAGGCTATCCAGGATTTACCACCTCCAAAGAACAAGAAAGACGTGATGAGTTTCTTGGGGAGTCTCAATTACATCAACGGCTTCATAGCACAATCGACCGTGATCTGCGAGATGATTTTCAAAATGTTAAAGAAGGATGCTGCAACAAGTTGGACTGAAGACTGCTAGAAAGCTTTTGACAAAATCAAGGAATATTTGTCTACACCACTAGTCCTAGTCCCGCCGGAACCTGGTAGACCACTGCTACTCTATCTGTCCGTACTAGATGGAGCCTTCGGTTATGTCTTGGGACAACACGACGAGACAGGGAGGAAAGAGCAGGACATATACTATTTAAGTACAAAGTTCACACCCTACGAAGCATGGTACTCTTTGCTGGAATGAACCTGCTATGATCTGACATGGATAGCTCAGAAATTGAGGCACTACTTCTGTGCCTACACCACATATCTCATATCAAGGAGGGATCCTCTAAAGTACATCTTCCAGAAACCCATGGCTACAGGGAAGTTGGAAAAATGGCAAATACTATTGAGCGAATTTGACATCGTCTATGTAACTTAGAAGACGGTTAAGGGACATGCGTTAGTGCATCATCTTGCAAAAAATCCTGTAGGAGGAGAATATGGATCACTAAAAATGTATTTTCCAGATGAAGAAGTATTATTTGTAGGGGAAGATATCGACGAAACCTACGATGGATGGAAAATGTTTTTTGTTGGGGCTGCAAATTTTAAAGGAGTGGGTATTGTAGCTGTTTTGGTATCAGAAACAGGTCAACATTATTCGATATCCGCAAACAGGTTTCTGTGCACCAATAATATGGCAGAATATGAGGCTTGCATCTTGGGGCTCAATTTGGCCACTGATATGAGTATCCAGGAATTACTGGTAATTGGCGATTCAGATCTCTCGGTACATCAAGTCCTAGGAGAGTGGGCTACAAATACCAAAATATTACCCTATCTATATCATGTGCAAGAATTGATGAAGAGGTTCACAAAGATAAAGTTCAAACATGTCCCGATAATCCAGAACGAGTTCGCAGAGGCATTGGCCACTCTATCCTCCATGATACAACACCCGCACAAGAATTTCATCGACCCTATTTCGGTGAAAATTCATAATCAACCAACTTATTGTGCTAATGTTGAGGAATAAATAGATAGGAATTTGTGGCTCCATGATATCGAGGAATACTTGGCAAAAGAAAAAGTACCCGGAGCACGCAAATCATACTAAGAAACGCACACTCCGAAGACTTCCAACCATTTCTTCCAAAGTGGAGGAATTCCGCACAGAAGGACTCCAGACCTAGGGCTATTATGGTGCGTTGATGCCAAAGAAGCTTCCAAATTGATCGAAGAGATTTATGCTGGAACTTGTGGACCACACATGAACGGTTACGTTTTAGCCAAGAAGATACTGAGAGCAGGATATTTTTGGATGGATATGGAAACAAATTGCATCAGGTATGTTGTAATGACCCGACCGGTCGTTTTGCGTTATCGGACCTTGTTCCCCTAAATGAAACTTCCCATAGCGACTTTTTATGATTTATGACTTGCGGGGACTGGTGATCTGGGATTCGAAGGTGTTTAGAGTGCAATAGGAACAATTGGTTCCTTAAGGTTGGCCTTTAAGGCCAAGTATGACTTTGGTCAACATTTTGGGTAAACGACCTCAAAATCGAGTTTCGTCAATTTTGGTAGCTTCGTGTGATGATTTCAGACCTGTGCATATGTTGGAAATGGGTTTCTGATGACCCCGGGGCATTTCGGCACCCAATATTGAAATAAGAAATTCCTTAAGTTCATATTTTGGTTTGGGATGTGTTTTTGTGTTATCGAGGAATTCAAGACATGGAATATTTTCGCTATGTTAATTATGCTTGCCTGCAAAATTTGGTGTCATTCCGAGTTGTATAGGTCGGTTCGGCACGTTGTTAGCGAAGTCTAGAAAACTTAAAGTTCTAAAGTTTGGTTCTTGGGGTTTGGGGGTGTGATTTCAAGTTTTAGCATTGTTTTGGGTGATCCGAAGGCTCGAGCGAATCCGTATTATGATTTGGGACTCATTGGTATATTTGGACTAGGCTCGGGTGGGCCCAGGTGCCTCCCGAGCACCTAACGGGGAAAAACCAGCAAAACATAGCTGGTGGTGCACCTGTTCTGGTGTGATCGCAGGTGCGGGACTGCTCCTGCAGTCCCCAGCATTGCAGGTGCGATCCCCAGTGACCTGGCCAAATATCGCAGGTGCGGACAAGATTCCGCAGGAGCAGAGCTGCAGGTGCAGTCTCCACTCCACAGGTGCAGGCCTAGGCTCCCCAGTCCATTTCCGTAGGTGCGAGATTTATCTCGCATGTGCGAGACCGCAGGTGCGGTCCTCGATCCGCAGGTGCGGTCCTCGATCCGCAGGTGCAAAAACACTGTCCAGACAGTGTGTTTTTATACACGGGTAAACTCATTTTTCTCATTTCTTTCTTCTTCCTTAGGCGATTTCCTCCATTGTTAAGGGGATAACGACCTGGTCTTTTTATATAAGTAAAGTTTACTAAAAAATTAGCTTCATGCATGGATTCCTAGCTTAATTAACTACATAAATTAGTGCAAAATCAAGAATTTGGGTAGTAACCTAGAACTTGTGATAATTTGAGAATTTTCCTGTGAATTTGATATGAAATCAAGTGAGAATCATATATTAATGATCCTTAGTCTTTGGGTGAGAGTTCCCCTCGAGAATTATTGAAATCCGAGCATGTGGGCCCGGGGTTGGATTTTGGAAATTTCTCAAGAATGTTGAATTATGGAAAAATTAGGATAATTTCCCTATTTTGAGCATGCATTGATGTCATTGTACCATATTTGGCTAGTTGCGAGTCCTCGGGTGTAGAGTTCGGAGATTCGGGTGCATCCTTGGTCCGAGGGGTAGACTCGACACGAGGTGAGTCTCCTTTCTAACCTTGTAAGGGAGAAGTGTCCCCCTAGGGATTTAAATGCTATATGTGATAATTTGTGGGGGCTACGTACGTACAAAGTGATGAGAGTCTGTACGTAGTGACTATTACTATTTTGTCCGGGTAGTTAGGCCCACATCATGCCTTGTGTTTTTCCTTGATATTAACTTTATGCGTGCTGAATTTTCATTTCATATTGCTTACATCCCCAAAGTTATGAAATTTAAGAAAACTTGTAAGAAATTGATCATGGAAAGGTATTCTCTTTTAAGAAAGGAATAATGTATGTGCATGTAACCACCTCGTAATTTGTATTCCGCGAGTGAAGTGTGATTTTTCCCCCACTCTTATGAGAGACGCACTTTTGGGACGGGCCAATCGATCCTTCAGCAGTGCGTAGAGAGGTTGAGAGATGCACTTTTGGGACGGGCCGGTCGATCCCTCGGCCGTGCATAGGGAGATTGAGAGACGCACTTTTGGGTCGGGCCGATCGATCCTTCGATAATGCGTAGAGAGGTTGAGAGATGCACTTTTGGGATGGGCCGATCGATCCTTTGGCAGTGCATATAGAGGTTGAGAGGTGCACTTTTGGGACGGGCCGATCGATCCTTCGGCAGTGCACGAGCATGAAAACCCTATTACTCCGGTCGGATGTCCTTACCCTGCATGTGTATTATTTATTTGTTATTAAATTTCATGAAATTGATCTGACAGATATTTGGGGAAAAGGTGAAGTGGAAATTGTTTTATTCATCCTCAGTACTCTCCCTGGATTTCATTATCTTGCATATATACTTGATGCTTCACTACTTTACATGCCTACTATTTTTATTACATTTTATCAAATTATACTGTTGGACCTTAGTGAGTGTCATGTCGACCTCTCATCACTACCTCTTCGAGGTTAGGCGGGATACTCACTGGGTACATATATATATATATTTATGTACTCATGTTGCACTTCTGTACTTAACCGGACAGGTTTTGGGGCTAGTGCTTCTGTTTATCCGACCGGAGCTTGACATATTCTGGACCTGACTCCACGGTGAGCTGCCTCCCTTGGCGATTCCCAGTTGCGCTATGGAGTTACCTTTTTTTTATTTCTGTCTATATCTTTTCAGATTGCAGCACCTCTTGTATCATCTTTTGTATATTCTACTAGTCGCCTATTGACTTGTGACACTAGTTCCTGGCACACACTTAGTAGATTCTATTTTGGGACTGTATATATATATATATATATATATTGGATCACGATCATTTTTGCTATATGTATTTAAATTGGTTAATGCTTCCGCTTTTATTTAAATGAACTAAGTTTAAAACTTTGGGAAACCTGTAGGGTTGGTATGTTATTAAGGAAAAACCTCACTAATAAATGTCCTTTGGCTTGCCTGACCTCGATGTTGGGCTCCATCATGACCTGTGTGGGATTTTGGGTCGTGACAACATGGTACCAGAGAACTAGTTTCATGTAAGTCTCACGAGTCATGGGCGAACCCAGTAGAGTCTTGCGAATCAGTACAGAGACATCTGTACTTACCTTCAGGAGGCTACAGGGTGTTAGGAAACCTCTATTTGTTCTTACTCTATCGTTCATCCTATGATTTACTAAACTCATTCTTCTATTCTCTCACGATGGTGAGGATGCGTGCATCTGATATTCCGGACCCGGGGAGGGCCGCTACCCCTACTGTCCGAGGTCGGGGGAGAGCACTGGTCCGTGGTAAGGGGCGAGGGTATCCCACAGCTATTCTGGTCCCGCCACCAGAGGACCCTATATTAGAGGAGCAGGATGAGGTGCTTCCAGCAGATCCGGCACCCGTAGACTTTATAATGGCGTCAGGTTTCCAGGCAGTCATGGGCCGTATGATGAGATTTATGGACACCATGTCCTAGGCTGGTTTATTTCCCATAGACCCTGCCACTTCACAGGCAGGAGGGGGAGCCCAGACCCCTACTGCCCAGGCCGCAGGACCGACATCAACATTATATCCCACCCCGGGTACACTGCCCGTGGATGGTACCCAGCCTGTAGCGGCAGCACCGGAGCCCAGACCAGCTGTGGGTGGCGACCACCATAAGATGTTAGACATATGGACCCGCTTGTGCCCTCCAGTCTTCGGGGGTGAGCGAGGTGAGGATGCCCAGGACTTCATTGACAGGTGCAGGGATAGACTACACAACATGGGGATCCTAGCGTCCCATGGAGTGGACTTCACTGCATTCTAGTTAGAGGGCAGAGCTCGCAGGTGGTGGCAGTCTTATATTCTCAACAGGCCAGCCGGTTCTCCTACTATCACTTGGGAGCAGTTCACACAGATGTTCTTGGATAGATATATTCCACCCTCTAAGAAAGAAGAGCTGATGGGTCAGTTTGAGCGGTTAGAGCAGGGGCCCACCGATGCTAAGAGAGTTTGGAGGTTTGTTGCAGTGATGCATCCAGGTATTAGATCCACCATGGCTCGAGAGGTGGAGATGGGTACCCCTTATCAGCTCATAGTGGAGATTGCTCGTAGGATCGAGGGTTACCGGTTGAGGAGCAGGGAGCAGGGTCAGCAGGACAAGAGGGCTAGGTTCTCATAGGATTTCAGAGGTGCCCCAGCTACGGGCAGGGGTCAGCATAGTATTGGTCAGCCCAGCATGCCTTTTTATTCAGCACCTCCACTACCTTCTCGAGGTGTTCCAGCGAGGCCTCATTTCAACGCCATGCCAGAGCATTCCTACCGTCCTCCAGCCATTCAGAGTTCATACAGTGGTTATTCCAGACATCAGAGATCCTCTGATCCTTATGTCAGTGATATGCCTGAGGGCTCTCATCGCCTTCCGGCCCTTCAGGGATCTTCCTCGGGGCAGCAGGCTGTGCCACCTGGGCATTGTTATGAGTGTGGAGAGCCAGGTCATATGAAGAGGCAGTGTCCCCAATATCGGGGCAAGTCCGTACAGCAGAGCTATCAGCCAATGGGTCCGGCACCAGCAGTCCGACCACCTAGAGGTGGAGGACAAGCCGACAGGGGTCGTGCTAGAGGTGGAGGTCAGTTAGGGGAAAGTCAGGGAGCTCCTGTTCACTTCAGGGGGGCTCAGTCTTCAGGTGCTCCAGCAAGGTTTTATGCTATTCCGGCCAGATCAGATGCAGTGGCCTCAGATGCCGTGATCACAGGTATTATCTCAGTATGTGGTAGAGAGGCTTCAGTACTGTTTGATCCAGAATCCACTTATTCATACGTTTCAGCCCTATTTGCTCCTTTTCTTGATGTCTCTCGAGAGTCTTTGGGATCTCCTATATATGTGTCCACTCCTGTGGGTGACTCTGTGGTGGTACACCGGGTGTATCGGTATTGTGTGATCACCTTCTGTGAGTTTGAGACCAGAGCTGACCTTTTATTGCTCGACATGGTTGATTTTGAGGTTATTCTAGGCATGAATTGGCTATCTACCTATCATCCCGTGTTGATTGCCATGCTAAGACAGTTACTTTAGCCATCCCAGAGTCACCTAGGCTGGAGTGGAGGGTTTTTTCAGTTAGGGCAGCCAACCGGGTTATTTCATTCTTGAAGGCTCGACATATGGTCGAGAAGGGTTGGCTAGCCTATTTGGCTTATGTGCGAGACACCGCTGCCGAGTCTTCGATGATTGATTCTGTGCCAATTGTTCGAGAGTATGCTGATGTATTTTCTTCGGATCTTTCGGGCATTCCTCCAGACCGTGATATTGATTTCTGCATTGATTTAGCTCCAGGCGCCTAGCCTATATCCATTCCTCCATATCGTATGGATCCGAAAGAGTTGAAGGAGTTGAAGGAGTAGCTTGAGGAGTTTTTAGCTAAGGGGTTCATCAGACCGAGTGTATCGTCGTGGGGTGCTCCACTTTAACAAGGTAACCATTAACAACAAGTATCCCTTAACGCGCATCGATGATTTGTTTGACCAGTTGTAGGGTGCTCGTGTGTTTTCTAAGATTGATTTGAGATCGGGCTATCATCAGTTGAGGATTCGGGCTTTGGATGTTCCGAAGACTGCTTTTCTTACGAGATATGGCAATTATGAGTTCCTAGTGATGTCCTTTGACTTGACTAATGCCCCAGCATCATTCATGGACTTGATGAATAGGGTGTTCAGGCCGTATATTGATTCCTTCATCATTGTCTTCATTGATGACATTTTGATTTACTCCCGTAGCCTGGGGGAGCACGAGCAGCATTTGAGAGTTGCGCTCCAGACTTTGCGAGAACAACAGTTATATGCTAAGTTCCCCAAAATGTGAGTTTTGGTTGGATTCAGTGGCATTTTTGGGGCATGTGGTATCCAGAGAGGGTATCAAGGTTGATCCTCAAAAGATCGAGGCAGTTCAGAGTTGCTCGTGTCCTACTTCAACTACAGAGATCAGGAGCTTATTGGGCCTAGCAGGTTATTATCGCCGATTTGTGGAGTGTTTCTTTTCTATTGCATCTCCATTGACTAGATTGACTCAGAAGAATGCCCCATTTCGATGGTCTGACGAGTGTCAGGCGAGCTTTCAGAAGCTCAAGACAGCATTGACCTCAGCACCAGTTGTAGTATTGCCTTCCAGTTCTGGGATGTACACGGTATATTGCAATGCTTCACGTGTTGGCTTGGGGTGTGTATTGATGCAGTAGGGGAAAGTTATTGCTTATGCTTCACGCCAGCTAAAGGTTCATGAGAAGAATTACCCTGTGCACGATTTAGAGTTGGCGGCGATTGTTCATGCTCTTAAGATTTGGAGGCACTATTTGTATGGAGTGTCCTGTAAGGTTTATATAGACCACTGTAGCTTGCAACACTTATTCAAGCAGAAAGATCTTAATTTCAGGCAGCGCAGGTGGCTTGAGTTATTGAAGGATTATGATATCACCATTCTTTATCACCCGGGCAAGGCTAATGTGGTGGCAAATGCTTTGAGCAGGAAGGCTGAGAGTATGGGTAGCTTGGCTTATATTGCAGCGGAGGAGAGACCTCTGGCCTTGGACATTCAGTCCTTGGCCAATTGCCTGGTGAGATTAGATCTTTCAGAGCCTCATCAAGTTTTGGCACTTGTGGTTGCTCAGTCTTTGTTATTGAGAGAGATTAAGGCCCGGCAGTTCTATGATCCGTGCTTAGCAGAGCTTTAGGAGACAGTGGTTCAGGGTAGGGCCAAGGAGGTTACTATTGGTGAGGATGGTGTTCTGAGACTTCAGGGCCGCTTATGTGTTCCTAATGTTAATGTCCTGAGGGAGAGGATTCTAGAGGAGGCACACAGTTTTCCGTATTCTGTTCACCCTGGTGCTACGAAGATGTATCGTGATTTGAAGCAGCATTACTGGTGGAGGCGAATGAAGAAGGACATTGTGGAGTATGTGACTAGGTGCCTTAATTGTCAGCAGGTTAAGTATGAGCACCAGAGGCCAGGAGGCCTACTTCAGCAGATGCCCATTCCTGAGTGGAAATGGGAGCGCATTGTTATGGACTTCGTGGTTGGGTTGCCTCGGACTGTACGGAAGGTTGGCGCGGTTTGGGTCATTGTGGATAGATTGACCAAATCGGCGCATTTCATTCCAGTGGATACTACTTATACATCTAAGAGGTTGGCCTAGATCTGCATTCGGGATATAGTCCGGTTGCATGGTTTTTCGGTGTCCATTATATCAGATCGAGGTCCTCAGTTCACCTTGCACTTCTGGAGAGCATTGCATAGTGAGATGGGCACCCAGATAGATCTCAACACATCATTTCACCCTCAGACTGATGGTCAGTCAGAGCATACAATTCAGATATTGGAGGACATGCTCAAGGCATGTGTGATTGATTTCGGGAACCAGTTCTTGCCTTTGGCCAATTTGCTTACAATAATAGTTATCAGTCCAGCATTGAGATGGTACCATTTGAGGCTTTGTATGGCCGACGATGTCATTCTCCCATCGGGTGGTTTGAGCCTGGCGAGGCTAAGTTATATGGCACCGACCTGGTGAGGGATGCCTTAGAGAAAGTGAAGTTGATTCAGGAGAGGCTCTGTACAGCACAGTCCAGACAGAAGAGTTACGCGGATCAGAGGGCGCGTGATGTATCATTTATGGAGGGAGATAGGGTCCTGCTGAAAGTCTTGCCTATGAAGGGTATTATGAGGTTTGGGAAGAAGGGCAAGCTGAGCCCAAGGTTTATAGGTCCATTCGAGGTGTTGAGGCGAGTTGGGGAGGTTGCTTATGAGATGGCCTTGCCTCCTAGTTTATCAGGAGTTCACCCAGTTTTTCATGTATCCATGCTCCGGAGGTACCATGCCGACTTCTCTCATGTGGTTGATTTCAGCACTATTCAGTTGGATGAGAGGTTAGGCTACGAGGAGGAGCCAGTTGCTATTATTGATAGACAGGACCACCAGTTGAGGTCCAAGAGGGTTTCTGCCATAAAGGTCCAATAGAAGGGCTAACCAGTTGAGGAGGCGAACTGGGAGTCCGAGGAGGACATGCGTAGCAGATATCCATAGTTATTCAGCACTTCAGGTATGATTCTAGACCCGTTCGAGGATGAACGTTTGTTTAAGAGGTGGAGAATGTAACGACCCGACCGGTCATTTTGCGTTATTGAACCCCGTTCCCCTAAATGAAACTTCCCATAGAGGCTTTTTATAATTTATGACTTGCGGGGACTAATGGTTCGGGATTCGGAGGTGTTTAGAGTGCAATAGGAACAATTGGTTCCTTAAGGTTGGCCTTTAAGACCAAGTTTGACTTCGGTCAACATTTTGGATAAACGACCTTAAAATCGTGTTTCGTCGATTCTGGTAGCTTCATGTGTTGATTTCGGACCTGGACATATGTTCGGAATGGGTTTCTGATGACCCAGGGGCATTTCGGCGCCCAATATTGAAAGAGGAAGTTCCTTAACTTCATATTTTGGTTTGGGACGTGTTTTTGTGTTATCGAGGAATTCCAAGATCGGGAATATTTCTGTTATGTTAATTATGACTTGTCTGCAAAATTTGGTGTCATTCCGAGTTGTATAGGTTGGTTCGGCACAGTGTTAGCGAAGTCTAGAAAACTTAAAGTTCTTAAATTTGGTTCTTGGGGTTTGAGGGTGTGATTTCAAGTTTTAGTGTTGTTTTGGGTGTTCCGAAGGCTCGAGCGAGTCCGTATTATAATTTGGGACTCATTGGTATATTTGGACTAGGGCTCGGGTGGGCCCAGGTGCCTCCCGGGCACCTAACGAGGCTAAAATCCAGCAAAACATAGCTGTTGGTGTACCTGTTCTGGTGTTACCGCAGGTGCGGTTGCCCAGTCGCAGGTGCGGGACCACAGGCAGGTGCGATCCCCCAGTGGCCTGGCAAATTATTGCAGGTGCAGACAATATTCCGCAGGAGCGAAGCCGCAGGTGCGGGACCAGGCTCCCCAGTCCATTTTCGCAGGTGTGAGATTTCTCTCCCAAGTACGAGACCGCAGATGCGGTCCTCGAGCCGCAGGTGCAAAAACACTGTCCTGACAGTGTGTTTTTATACACGGGTTTTAAACTCATTTTTCTCATTTCTTACTTCTTCCTTGGGAGATTTCCTCCATTTTTAAGGGGATAATGACCTGGCCTTCTAAGGTAAGTAAAGTTTACTCAAAAATTAGCTTCATGCATGGATTCCTAGCTTAATTAACTACATAAATTAATGCAAAATCAAGAATTTGGGTAGTAACCTAGAACTTGTGATAATTTGAGAATTTTCCTGTGAATTTGATATGAAATCAAGTGAAAATCATATATTAATGATCCTTAAGCTTTGGGTGAGTGTTCCCTTCGAGAATTATTGAAATCCGAGCGTGCGGGCTCGGGGTTGGATTTTGGGAATTTCTCAAGAATGTTGAATTATGGAAAAATTAGGATAATTTCCCTATTTTGAGCATGCATTGATGTCATTGTACTATATTTGGCTAGTTGCGAGTCCTCGGGTGTAGAATTCGAAGATTCGGGCGCATCCTTGGTCCGAGGGGTAGATTCGACACGACGTGAGTCTCCTTTCTAATCTTGTAAGGGGGAATTGTCCCCCTAGGGATTTAAATTCCATATGTGATAATTTGTGGGGGCTACGTACGTACAAAGTGATGATGAGTTTGTACGTAGCGACTATTACTATTATGTCCGTGTAGTTAGAACCACATCATGCCTTATGTTTTTCCTTGATATGAACTTTATGCGTGCTGAATCTATATTTCATATTGCTTACATCCCCAAAGTTACGAAATTTGAGAAAACTTGTAAGAAATTGATCATGGAAAGGTATTCTCTTTTAAGAAAGGAATAATGTATGTGCATGTGACCGCCTCGCATTTGTATTCCGCGAGCGTAGTGTGATTTCCCCCGCACTATTATGAGAGACGCACTTTTGGGACGGGCCGATTGATCCTTCAGCAGTGTGTAGAGAGGTTGAGAGATGCACTTTTAGGACGGGTCGGTCGATCAATCGGCAGTGCATAGAGAGATTGAGAGACGCACTTTTGGGACGGGCCGATCGATCCTTCGGTAGTACGTAGAGAGGTTGAGAGATGCACTTTTGGGATGGGCCGATCGATCCTTCAGCAGTGCATACAGAGGTTGAGAGGTGCACTTTTGGGACGGGCCGATCGATCCTTCGGCGGTGCACGAGTGTGACTACCCTATGACTCCAGCCGGATGTCCTTACCCTACATGCGTATGCTTTATTTGTTATTAAATTTCATGAAATTGATCTGATAGATATTTGGGAAAAAGGTGAAGTGGAAATTGTTTTATTCATCCTCAGTATTCTCCTTGCATTTCAGTATCTTACATATATACTTGATGCTTCACTACTTTACATGCCTTTTGTTTTTATTAGGTTATGTCAAATTATACGATTGGACCTTAGTGAGTGTCATGTCGACCTCTCGTCACTACCTCTTCGAGGTTAGGCGGAATACTTACTGGGTACATATATATATATATATATATATATATGTATATATTTATGTACTCATGCTGCACTTCTGTACTTAACTGTACAGGTTCTGGGGCTGGTGTTTCTGGTTATCCGACCAGAGCTTGACATATTCCAGACCTGACTCCACGGTGAGCTGCCTCCCTTGGCGATTCCCAACTTTGCTATGGAGTTACCTTTTGTTTATTTCTGTCTATATCTTTTCAGACAGTAGCACCTCTTGTATCATCTTTTGTATAGTCTACTAGTCGCCTATTGACTTGTGACACTAGTTCCTGGCAAACACTTAGTAGATTCTATTTTGGGACTGTATATATATATATATATATATATATATATATATATATATATATATTGGATCACTATCATTTTTGCTGTATGTATTTAAATTGGTTACAGCTTCCGCTTTTATTTAAATGAACTAAGTTTAAAACTTTGGGAAACATGTGGGGTTGGTATTTTATTAAGGAATAACCTCACTAATAAACGACCTTTGGCTTGCCTGACCCCGGTGTTGGGCGCCATCACGTCCCGTGTGGGATTTTGGGTCGTGACAACGTCCAGAAGGGTCATCAATGCCAAATACATGTAGATATGATACGAGTTCCACCAAATGAACTCAATGCAACAAGTGCACCTTAGCTTTTTTCCGCTTGGGGAATGGATGTCATCGGTCCGATCGAGCCCGCCGCTTCAAATGGGAACATGTTCATTTTAGTGGCCATAGACTACTTCACAAAATGGGTTGAAGCTGCATCTTACAAAGTCGTAACCAAGAAAGTCATCGCAGATTTTGTTAGAGACCGTATTGTTTGCCGATTCGGGGTGCCAGAATCCTTCATCACCGACAACGCCGCCAACCTCAATAGTGAATTAATGAAAGCTATGTGTGAAACCTTTAAAATCAAGCATAAGAATTTCACAGCATACATGCCTTAAATAAACAGAGCCGTGGAGGCCGCCAACAATAATATCAAGATAATAATGAGAAAGATGGTATCACAAGCATTGGCGTGAGAAATTATCATTTTCTTTATTAGGGTATCATACCACGGTCAGCACATCAACCGGGGCAACTCCCTATTTTCAGGTCTACGGTACCGAAGTCATCATTCCTGCCGAGGTTGAAATCATTTCCTTAAGAATTATACAAGAAACTGAACTTAGTGATGCATAATGGATAAAAATTCGATACGAGCAATTAGCTCTCATCGACGAAAAAAATGAATCTTGTGTGTCGCGGTCAACTTTATCTGAATAGAATGTCCAGAGCTTTCAACAAAAGAGTCAAACCTAGACAATTCACACCGGGGCAGCTGGTGTTGAAGCGGATCTTCCCGCATCAAGATGAGGAAAAAGGGAAATTTTCACCCAACTGGAAAGGGCCCTACATGGTTCACAGAGTACTAAGAGGAGGAGCAATCAGACTTGCATAAATGGATGGAGAAATTTGGCCAAAGCCTATCAACTCAGATGCAGTCAAAAGATACTTTGTTTAGAATGTTTGCATTTCTTCATCTGATGTAACTAACCTACGCTTGACCTGATTCCCGTTTATGAGGGGATACATAGGCAGCCTTGTGGGTTTGGTCACAACTTAATAAAATCTTCATTTTCCCCAAAATCAGAAACTACGGCAGAATTTTGAGGAGGATCCTCAAAATTCCGAAGCAAGTCCAGTCAACTTCATCATATGCAGAACGGTCAACTGATCGTCTATTAAACTGGGGCAGAACTTTGAGGAGGACCCTCAAAATTCTAATGCAAGGAAGTCACAATGTCTCTAAAAGTGTCAAAGTCATTGATTCATCTAATTTATTTGATATTGTATACTACTATATTTTAAATAGTTATATTCATCAAATGCACGCATATTTTTGAAAACATTATTTTATGAGCAGCCAGATACTACCCATAATAACTTGAGCATGGTTTCGATACAAAGCAAAGCAAAGCAGGCAGGCGAAGGAACGAACCAACCTTCCCCGCAAAACTCACAATTTTTCTTTGGATGCAGGAACAAGGAATATTCGGAAATACGTACGCACGTCAAAATCATTGCCTTCATAGAGACAAAGCCGTCAAACACAAACGTATCTCCAACTAAGAAATACTCTGGTATCACTTACTATCTTTGCGTCGCATGATGCTAAGCCCTGCCTCCTCCTTAACTATATGAGACTAAGCATTGTCTCCATCTTGCATGAGACTAAGAATCGTCTCCATCTTTCATGAGACTAAGAATTTTCTCCATCTTGCATGAGACTAAGCACCGTCTCCATCTTGCATGAGGTTGAGCCCTGCCTCCATCTTGCATAAGGCTAAGCACTGCCTTTCCTTGCATAAGGCTAAGCCCTGCCTCTATCTTGCATAAGGCTAAGCACCGCCTTTCCTTGCATAAGAGTAAGCATTGTCTCCCATATGTATGAGGTTAAGCCCTGCCTCCTCCTTGCATGAGACTAAGCATTGTCTCCCATTTGCATGAGGCTAAGCCCTGCCTCCTCCTTGCATGAGACTAACCACTGTCTCCGAATTGCATGAGACTAAGAATTGTCTCATTTTATTGCATGAGGCTAAGCATTGCTTCCCTAACTGCATAAGGCTAAGCATTGCCTTTCCATGCATGAGACTAATCATTGTCTCCCTTTCTTTCATGAGACTAAGCATTATATCCCTTTCTTGAATGAGGCTAAGCATTGCCTCCTATTTTTTCATGAGGCTAAGCATTTCCTTCCCTTGCATGAGACTAATCGGTGTCTCGTAATTGCATGATACTAAGCATTGTCTCCCATTTTGCATGAGGTTAAGCCCTACCTCCTCAACAGCATAAAGCTAAGCTCTGTCTTTCCTTGCATAACACCAAATGCTATGCTATCTAGCCGTATTTTCTATTTTTCTCGGGGCTAAGCTCTTCCCCCAATCTTACACATGACTAAGCTCTTTCTTATTTCGCTTCGCATATGACCAACGTCATGTCTTTGCATCTTATTGGCTGAAACATCGCCATTCTATCCAAAGGCATCATAGTCCAAAGGCATCATCCTCATAGCTGGAAGAAACCATGCCATGGCCTGAGGATCCCTCATTATTGCACATCCTTATTCAAAGGCGTCATAGTTCAGAGGCACCTTTTTCATGGCCCGATAACATCACTTCATGGCCTGCGAATTCCTTATCACGCAATTCATGGCCCAGGACATCATGGTCTAAGGACATCATTCCCATCGTCCAAAGACAACTGTCATGGTCCAAAAGTAAATTTGCATCATTTTTAAATTATCATAATATACACATTCATGTATTGTGTTTAAGTTTTGCAGGTAATCCAGGAGGTAACCGTTCTCCCAACGGGAGCAATCTTTGCTCCACTTTTCGTTCAATATTCGCACCCTGTGACTACCTCAAATACAGCCAACCACCATCCGTTTCCCATTTCTATTTGATAGCCGCTCAAATATCCATAACTGCTCCAAGGTACATCCATTCACCATTCTGATATCGTTTTATCAAGAAGAACATGTATATTCCTACAACAACTCCATCGGCTTAGTTCACCGCTGGATCCAGAACTATACGCGACCTTATTCCTGTAAAACCAGGGATATGTAGGAAACTCAGAAACCAGAGTTTGGTCTATATTTTTCCAAATCACCCCATTTGGTCAAAATCCGTCATCATTTCTTTACCCGACAACTCTTTCATTATTCCTGGGTAAAGAAGGGTAGCTGTTGATACCCAATTTTTCCCTCATATTTTTAAAATATATATATACATACTTTCAAAATAGTATATATCCATCATCATTTAGCTTATAAACCTATACGAGTATTTTTTTTCATAATGTTTCATAATTTCTAAGGCTTTAAATCAATTTATTTCTGCATTTTTATTATATAAATATCCAATAATTATCCTTCAAATTATTTTTATGATGATTTAATCATCTAAACTTATCATTTACACCAACATGATGTTTTAAATATTTTTCATTACATTTTTTATAATTACATTTGTATTTTAGGGCTAATTGTACATCATTTGCAATAATACCCCACATTCATGTATAACTACATTATTTAGGCAAAAAGTAACTTTTATATTTTTATAATGTTAAGTAATTATTTTGAATTATTTTAGTGCATAAATAATATTTTTGTTATTTATTAATTACTTTTATAATTTATTTTTGTTAAATATTGGGTATTTAAAAACTAGCCCATTCCTAAACCTATTTTTTGGACCAAATATTGGCCCAAAACCTAATACACTAGATCAAATAACCCCATCCCAAACTAAATTAACCTAATCCCTAACCCGGTCGCGACCCGTTTTAATAATCCGACCCAACTCCCCTTCTAATTGTGGTTGTTGATCTGTGAGATCAACATTCCACATCAAACCCTCCTTTTAATTAACCCCAAACACCCAACCCTAATCCCTATTCTATCCCGTCCGCCTCCCTAATATCCCTCACCTCCCTTCTCCCTCCTAAGAACCTTAGTCTCCGCCCCTAAATCCTCTCCTAATCCCACATATTATGGGATGCCATGGCTACTACTTACCATATACTGCCTCGTCCTAGCACTGGCCATCCTCCTATACTAATTTCCTAAATATGGAAAGCACATGTCATCAATATTGAACCAAAATCAGTTCAAATCTTTGATCTTTCTGCCATTTTGTCTATATTCATCACTCGTTCTATTGTGAGTACGAATATTTGTGTATTTTTCGTTGCTTTTTACTTACCCTAAAACTAGGTTTTCATATCTCTTCAGATCGAACAAAAATTGGTTCAATATTATTTATGTCTATATTCGTCCTATGTTGTTGTTTCTGTGTATATTCCTTTGATATTGGGTTTTTACTAAGAGCTAGGGTTTACCGGCTTCTTCTCCTACTCCGATTTTAATTCAATTTATATATTTTTCTTTCCTTTTATGTTCTGATTGATTGTATTTCCTTATTTGTGTTCTTATTTTAGTACTATAAAAACCCATTCCCCTTCCATTTGAGACAGACGAAAAATCACTATTCCCACTAAAACAGAGGCTTTACTCTATTTTTGCTAACTACTCTGTTCTGTTTGGCTCTTGGCCGGCTGAAAGCCAAGGCCATCAGATTTCTACTTTTCTTACCATCTCTTGGGAGTGAGCACTGCCCTGGGTTCTTGAAACCCTTGAGAACTTGACACATTTGAGACTCTAGGTCTTTACTGGTGTTCTTTCTTGTGTATTGAATAATCACTGGTTATTTTCTGAATCCTCGCGATGTTTACTCTATAATGTTAAGCATATTCCCTGAAATTGCATGACCTAATGTGTTCCCTTGACTGTTTTCCTGTTTAAATTCTGCCTATAATTGCTAGCCTAACAATGTCTTTGCACTTAACTTAGTTAATTTGGACAGAATGAAGCATACTTAACTTAGTGTTGTTGATAATTCGAATGTTCTTCCTTGATTATATGGTTTAATCCATGTTCTCTGCCTAATTCTGAAGTTCTAGTGATCAATTG
The DNA here is from genome assembly GCA_005239525.1 of Nicotiana knightiana. Classification (NCBI taxonomy): domain Eukaryota; kingdom Viridiplantae; phylum Streptophyta; class Magnoliopsida; order Solanales; family Solanaceae; genus Nicotiana; species Nicotiana knightiana. The sequence continues at coordinate 3,523 of ML409643.1, read as the reverse complement.
ATGTTTAGCATGCCCTAACTTGTTTAAGACATTTACTCTAAGTGTAGTATGCTCTCTATGACTGTATGTGTTCTTGCCACGACCAATCTGTACCTCTGATAACTTGTGATATTTTAAAACTAATCTTCTTTTATTGATGCCCTCTATGATACCTGATCCTGTTTGTATTATACTTCTTAATGCTAAGTTTGGTATAACCTGATCCATTAAGTTCTCAGTTGGTGCATTACTTGGTTTTACTAATCTAAGGCCCTTCCCTGTTAACTTGCAATCCCAGGCTTCTTGTTCCTTATCACATGTCACCCTGCCCAATGTGTTAGTTTTCTTCTTGAGTTCATGGTCATTATGTCATTATCTTATAAGTTTGCAAATGCTTTTCAAAACCTATTACCTTACTACTATTTTCACTAGTTGTTTCCTGTTCTTAGTTAAATTATGGGGCTGGTTGAAAGCCAAAGCTCCCCCCCCTAAGTCTCATCTATCAGCCTCCCTAGTGTGAGAACTGCCCTGGGTTCTTGAATCCCTTGGGAACTCTGACACACTAGGGTCTAAGGCTCTTTGTCACCTTGTCTTAATTGCTCCATTCTACCCTTTTTCACCTAGTAAATAAATCAACTGGTTTGTGTGAATGGTTGTTGATCATCTCTGGCTACTGGGTTTTGGCCATTTTGTGTAAAATGAAGACTGTTTTTCCGAGTTTGATTGGCTATGACTTCTGGGTTGTGGTGAAGCCTATTGGATATGATAATGAAGGCCTGGCTGGGCTGGGTATGATTTGTTCTTGCCTTAGGCCCACTACAGTTATTTTTTAACTCTGTAATTTATTCAACTCATAATATCTATAATAATGTTGTAATAAAAATTGGGGTGTTGGTAAAATTGGGAAAATGGGTTTATTCTAATATTTGCATGAACGGGTGGAAATCCTGCTTATAGGTATTTAATTTACTCGAACATGTTCTGCTGTTATGTGTGTTAGATAACATGTCTATAAGACTTGAATGTTTCATTCATTTCACATATCCTTCGTCTACATGTTTGTTAGATATTATGTCTATAGGAAATAAAGTGACCAATGTTTCAATTTGCATTATGGCATATTCATTAGATAATATGACCACAGGGTTATGTTAGCTTATGTTCTGCAAATCTGCATTTTAGAAATCATGTCTATAGGGTTTTAAATTGGTTAATGTGTTGCTGTTATAATTGCTCACTTAGGATACATGCCTATAGGAGCTAAAATTAGTTTCAATCGCTAATTATAGAATTCCCTCCTATAGGGTAATCCCACTCGCTTTTAAATGTTAATATTGAACTTTCAACACTGTTTCTATTATAAATCATGCCTATAGTATCAAGCTGAGTACTTATGAATATCTTCCATGGTTATCACTGCTAACTACTGTGTAAATCACCTATATAGCATGTTTATAGGTTTAATCGCTTATAATATGTAATCATAAGGCAATTGTGTAGTCGCTTAGAAGTTGTATAAAAAACGGAACCTTGCATATAAAACTGCCTGCACGTTTGAATTCCAAGGCATTAATCATGTCTATAGGGATTAATGACTTTAACTCGTCTCAATTCTGAAACTTTCAAACGCCTAATTTGTTTGTGTGCATTTATTGTCTAAGTGTGGAGGATAATTGAGCCCTTAATTGACTTTACATGAGGTCCAACTTGTTTTGTATGTCGCCTAGTTTTATCATTTTGAGCAACCTAAGTTAAGTCTAAAACCACCCAAAATAGAGGTCCAAACGCCTCCTGGGCCATAAGCATAGGACGGGTAGTGCATGCATAAGGCACGACTTAGAATCAACTAGTGCGCCTTAGCTTACATCTTAAAACATAGCAATCGGGTAGCAGGAGATGATAGTTTGTGCCCGCTGAATAATACGAGTAACACCCCATCTCGAGGGAGTTACGAAATATTATTTATGTTGTAGGGGGGAATTAGGAGACCCCCCCCCCCCCCCTCTTTTTTTATACAACACATTCTTTTTTTTTTTTTTTTTTTTTTTTATAA